>JANAVB010038618.1:274501-373640 GCA_029216955.1 Iris pallida
CCTACTACAATTTTAAACTTTAAAATGAATATGTATTGCCATGATAGACTATGAGATATGCCATGTTCCCTGTGTTACTATGATACTGTAATCCCAGTTGTACCATGAGGCCATGTTTCCAGTATTTCCTGTTTTATAGACTTATCACACCATGTTTCTTGTTGTACATCCCTTTTATTATATAATCAGTACTTTAGTTGTAGAGGTTGTACTTGCTCCCGTCCTGACAGGATAACGTTGTAGGTACACTTTCTGTGGAGGAAATGATATATGTTACATATTATGGCACTGATTTTGAGGACCTGGCCTTAGCTCCAGAAGAGGCCCCAGCGGGAAACCTTGCTTAGATATTTTTATTTGTTTTGAGACTTAGACTTTGGTCGGTACTTATATTTGGTAGTTACTGGACTTTGTCTCCAGTTAGATATTTTGGAAGTGTATTATTAAGTCTGTGCTTGCTTACCTTCGCTTATAGATGCTGTGTTGTGATGAACCTTTAAATATGATATTGGAACTGTTAGCAGCTTAGATCCTTTATTGTCTATTCTTAGAACAGCTTACTACATTTTAATCAAGCGTAGACTGGACATGGCTCGGCCCGGCCCAACAATTTGGGTAACGGGTCGTGACAGACATCAACTGTGCTTCTGGCTGCACATTAAAGGCCTTGTGCCAGAATGGTTTCAGTGTATAATTTTTGGGCGTCTACAAGTTTACCCTTAAAAGACGGCATAATATCTCTGTCCATACACTATAGGTGAGTTCTTTATAAAGAGTCATGGCATGAATCATTGCGCTTCTTTGCGGTGCTACGCCGCTATGACATGGCTTAAAGTCGAGGCTTTACCTCACCTAGGTATCTTATCGTAGTGTCATACAACTGTAGCATAAGGTCACAAGCCTCTTTGTAGTGACAAACTACCCAGCATGAAGCCTTGTGCTTTCGTGCGGTGTTATGCCGCTATGACATGGCTCGTGAAGCCGAGGCTTTACCCTACCTGGTACCTCTTCGTAGTGTCATGCCACTGTAACATGAAGATATCGTCCTCTTTGTAGTGCTGTCTACCTCTTTTTATTACGATTATCATACAGCATTAGGCTACCTGCCTATTTGCGGTGCTACTCCCCTGTGACTTGGCTCACAAAGCTGAGGCATTACCCCTAATCGGGAACCTCATGGTGGAGTCACCCCACTATATCATGGAGTTACACTCCTTGTAGTGCTGTGCTACCGTGCTTCCTGTAAAGCACTCCAGGCATTCACTCTGTCTGAGAACTCATTAAGGCATTTAAGCCAACATTCCCACAGGATCCATTTTTCGTAAAAAAATAACAGTAGACAACAGTGGTTGTAGGTCCGTAACCTCTCCATGCCACAGAGGACAAGTATCCACCGCTCCTGATATTCTTCCGGTTAATAGTCCTCCCTTGAACCAAAAGCTAGATGCCTAGTAGATTTCTCTTTGAACTAATAGCATAAAACTTTATGGTAGGAATGTAATAACACAATATCAGAATGCCTTCAAGCCCATTTTATAAGCTGTGTCATCAACCATCTGGCGCTTGAGGCCCTTGGTGAACGGATCCGCCAGGTTCTCCTGACTCCGAATATTAATCACTATAATAACAACCCTCTTGATGAGATCGTGTACTGCCCTGTGCTTCAACCGCACAGTCCTTTTCTTTCCGTTGAAGAGGTCATTTGATGCCACCGCCGCAGTCACCTGGTTGTTGCAGTATATCGGTATCCCAAGTATTTGTGCCCCAACTACTAGAAGATCATATATAAGCTCCTGAAGCCATTCTGCTTCCTCCATTGCGGTATCAAGTGCAAAGAACTCAGATTCCATGGATGACCGCGAGAGCATAGTCTGCTTTTTCGGTTTCCATGATATAGTAGCTCCATCCATTGTGAAAATGTATCCACCTGTGGACCTTTCGCTCTACACTTCTGAGCACCAACTGGCATCACTGAAGCCTTCCATTACCAGCGGATCTTCGCTGTAGTGGAGTGCATATGCCTGAGTCTTCTTGAGATATCTCATAACCCGTTTCACAGCTTTTCAGTGCTTAATGCCTGGGTTGCTCATGAAATGACTCAGCATTCCCACAACGAAAGCTATGTCAGGCCTTGTGGCAGTAGTAGCATACATCAAACTTTCGATTACGCTTGCATACTCCAGCTGCCTGACACTTTCCTCTGAATTAGGCTTCAGCTTCAGATCACACTTGTACAGTGTATCGATCCCTGGAAGATCCTGATACCCGTTACGAGTGATCATCTTCTCAACATAATGAGACTGTGATAGTGCTAGTCCAGTGTCTGTCCAGATGATCTTGAGTCCCAAGATAACATCAGCATCCCCCAAGTCCTTCATACTGAACTTCTCGAAAGGAACTTCTTCGTCTCCGTACCTAGGATTAGCATGTCGTCCACGTATAGACAAACAATGACTCCTCTTCCGTCAGCAAACTTCGTATAGACACACTTGTCTATTTCATTGACCCTGTAGCCATTTGACCTTATGACTTTGTCAAACTTCTCATGCCATATTTTGGGAGCTTGCTTTAAACCGTACAGAGATTTTACCAACTTGCAGACTTTGTCTTCAAAACCTTTGATGACAAACCCTTCTGGCTATTACATGTAGATCTCTTCGATCAGCTCGCCATTCAAGAATGTCATTTTTATATCCATCTGATGTATCACCATCTTATGTATCGTTGCGAGAGCAATCAACATTCTGATGGTGGTCATCCGGGCTACTGGAGCATACGTGTCAAAGTATTCGATCCCCTGCTTCTGAGAAAACCCCTTTGCCACTAGCATGGCCTTGAACTTGTCAATGGTTCCATCGGCTTTCATCTTCTTCTTGAAGATCCACTTGCATCCGATAGGTTTTGCTCCTTCAGGTAGATCAACCAACACCTAAGTGTTATTGGAGGTGCTTGATTCAATTTCATTGTCTATCGTCTCCTTCCAGAAAACAACATCTCTGGTCTTCATCGCCTCATCATAGGTAAGTGGATCTGCTTCCATATGATAGGTGATGAAGTCATCTCCGAAGTTCTTCAGCCTCCTCGCTCGCTTCGACGACGGCTCAGCGAGTTCTGGTTCAATCGTTGTCTCCTCAGTAACAACTTCATCTTGGACAACTGGCTCATTGAAGATCTCAGTTACCTTTGCACCTTTATCATTCTCCGAAATGTTCGTTAGAACAATGTTCTTATGCCTTACAAACTTGTCTTCAAAATATTCAGCATTGTGAGATTCGATAATATGATTTGACTCAATATCAAGAAATCTCCGAGCATCACTCTTCTCGGTATACCCGAAGAAGATCGTCTTCGTAGTCCTTATCCCCAGCTTATGAATCTTCAGATCTAGGAGCTTCACATAAGCCAGACACCCCCACACTCAAATGACATTCAAGTTAGGTCTGACATTGAACTAGAGTTCATGAGGAGTTACGTCCGAAGTTGCATACAACACTCTATTTAGAATCAAAGTAGTCGTCAATGCAGCTTCTCCCCAATAGTATTTAGGAAGACCCGCAGTTACCAGCATTGAGTTCATCATTTCTGTCAACGTTCTATTCTTTCTCTCCGCTACTCCGTTAGATTGAGGAGAATACGGAGCAGTAGTCTCGTTTATGATTCCATGTTCTTTGCAGAATAATATGAATTCATGAGACCGATACTCTCCGTCTCGATCACTTCTTAGCCTCTTGAGTTGTTGTCCAGTTTGCCGTTCAGCCTCGGCCCTGAACTCCTTGAACTTCTCGAATGCTTCGTCTTTAGACTTGAGCAAGTAGACGAATGCGTACTTTGAGAAGTCATCGATGAAGGTTATGAAATACTTCATCCCGGCTTTTGTAGAGAATTGCTTGAAGTCACAGATATCGGAGTGCACCAACTCCAGAAGATCTGTGCTTCGATTGACCCGACGAAAGGGTTTCCTTGTGATCTTTGTCTGAGCACATACTTCACACTTCTCTACCTTACCCCCACATTTGGAGATAAGTCCTAAACTGGACATTTTGTTAATTCTTTTACAATGAACATGTTCTAGCCAATTATGCCACAACTCAAGAGAATAATCAGAAAGAGCGATTGTATTGATTACATTTGACTGGTTTACAAGCTGAATTTTGAACAACCCTTCGGTTTGAAAAGCTTTTTCGAAGTATGTTCCCTTCTTGGACATCACCATCTGGCCAGTATTGATGTCCATCCTCAAGCCTGCATTGCTAAGCAGGTTTCCAAAGATCAAGTTCTTTACAATTATCGAAACGTGCTTCACACCTTGAAGCATCAGAGTATTCCCGGATGTGAGTTTCAGCTCCACAGTTCCGATCCCCAGAACTTCAGCTTGGGCTTGGTTCGCCATGATAACTTTCTCAGAAGTTGTCTGGTATGTGACGAACCATTCCTTGCTAGAACAGACATGGCAGGTCGTACTAGTGTCTATCCACCAGTCAAAGTCAGCCCCCACAGCTGTAACCTGAGCAATCATAGCAACAATGTTAGAAACCATGGAAACCTTGCTAGGCTTACCTTGCTCAGCTTGTTTGGGCTTGGATTTGCATTCACTCTTATAGTGTCCCTTCTTGCCATAGTTGAAGCAAGTCACGTGGTATAATGCCCCGCTCCGCACGGTACATTATGCTGAGACGTTGACTCATCGAGTCACGTTGACCGAATGAAATATATCGATGCGAATCGATACGAGAGTTATGTTGTCCCGAGCAATGCATCAAACAAATTTGATGCGAAGAGTTGCCTTATCCCAAAGAATACATTGAGTTGAGGCATGATGCCATTGGACATTGAAACGAAGTTTGAAATGTAAGAACATAGAAAGTTAAATGGAAGGAATACGAGATGATAAAGTATGAGTCTCGGACACAAGACTATGTTTGGTTGTTTGAATAATAGTGCTTGATTGCTTGAATAATAGGGCGTTGCATGGTCAACTAGAATGGACTTGAGATAAATGTGATTATATCCCGTGCAGGGGTGTTCCCTCGAACGGTTAAGTGCCGGAGCGCCCCGGAACCGTTTGGCCTAGGAGAAAATGTTATCTTTGATAGGCGCACATCCTTAAGACGACTAGCACTCACTTATAGATGGAGAAAAGCCGCAAATGATGGTATGCAGCGGTAATATTTCGATTGTTTGGGATAGCAACCCAACTCGTGAAACACCGGGCTACCCAAATTCGAGAAAGGAAAGAAGGAGAGAAAAGAAAGTAAGGAAACTCCTTTAGTCCATTCCAGCACGAATACACCAACGACCTTCATTTAGCTAAGGAACGATGGGTCGAAAGTATAGGCACAAATGTGCCTCGCACACATAGATCCTGCTCAGAGATGCACTTATAACATGACAGGGAAGGAATGGGGCGCATTCACCTTGCATCGGTGCAAGGACGAGTGCGTCTACTTGGTAAGAAGTCGTGCCATGAAATAAACACGAAATTGCTTGTCTGTTTGCCTATTCAACTTGAATAACATGCTTGCCATGATAACATGTTTTACTGCTTTCGAATATACCATGAAATTGACCCTAAGGAGAACATAGCAAGATTATAAGCTAAGTTGCATAATTCAACATAAATACTATAACGTCGGTTTAGAAAGATGATCTTTGCATCAGTACATGCGAGGACGAACATACTGATCCCCCACCAGCTTTCATGTAGGGTACAGGGAATGGATGGCTCACGGCGAAGCTTCGCTTGAACGCGTTGAGGCTTGGAATGTCGAAGCGTATTGAAGCGTGCGATCGCTTGACGCTCGGACATGCAACAGGATTGATGTGGCCGAGATATAGAAGGCATGATGTATGGAACGGTAAAATCTTTTGTGGGCAAGAGAGAACCTGAGTGTTGTAGCCAATCTGGCATATATTGTTAGGCTATCGAAAGCCTTTGTAATCTCAGTTTCGAATATCAATAAAGAGAATTGTTTCTTATACTATGTTTTTCTTCATTGTTAATATCGAATCAAAAGATAATCATTTGAGAACTTGTCATCTTGCCTTGTACGAGCGCAACTCCAGGCTCGTGCGGCATCACGCCCCCTGCGAGGACGATGATTCGGGTGATTCCGGGTCGGGGCGTGACAAATTGGTATCAGAGCTCTAGGCTCAATTTTCTCAGGACGCTTGTTTCGTTTCAATTCCAAAGAGTTGCCCACCACCACTTGAAATCACTCTTGACTCTATTCGATGTTGCACTGGATGTTCCATACAATAAGTCTAATACAAAGCCGGTTAACGTTGCCGCAAGTACTTTGAATTTACTTGATGTTGCGGAGAAAGTCGTGAAACGTTCGTTGCATTGAATGCACGAGCCGTGAAATGTTAGTTGCTGCAAGTGCAACAAATTGTGAAATGTGATTTGAGATGTTGTTGTGCAATCTAATATGTTGAATGAGAAATAAAATGATGCACGAAGTTCAACGAGTTAATTGTGAATATGCGTTAAAATGAAAGTGATAAGTCAATATCGAATGTGTTGAACGGATTTGGGTATTGACTTTGAAAGTCGGGAATAAATCGTGCACGAGGTGCAATAAATATCGAAAATAAGTCGTTGCACGATGTGCAACGCATGTCGGAAGTAAAATTATTACACGTGGTGCAACACATATCAAATTAATCGTTGCACGGAGTGCAAAGGAGATTGGAAATAAATTGTTGTACGAGATGCAAGGTAAGGGAACTGAAATCATAAATCGATAGAATGAATCGTTCGGTTGCACACCGAACTTGTGTTGGCAAATGAAAACATTGGCCGAGTTGTATCGGATTTGATTTAATCAAAGTTACGGCTGTGATCAAGCACGATCACTGCGGAAATCGTGAGTCAGAAGAGATTGTTGGTTATAGTGAGTATAATGCGAGGAAAATGACTTAATTTCCGAGTGGTATATGCCTTACCACGTATGCGATGATTGACTCGATTTTGAGTGGTATATGGAATACCACTTGTGCGATGAATTGCATCAACGCATTGTGAGAATTACGGAAGGTTTGTCCGCAACAGACGGGAGAGTACCGAGACTCGATTGGGAATTTGTATGACGGTATGTTGATGCAAGTGTTCTTCGAAAATCGGTTGGGACGATAAGGCGAGACTCGTATTAATGAATGATACATCGAACGAAAATTATAAGTCGGTCGGACGATCGAGACTAGCGAAACGATTATGGTTTGAAGCAATAGTCGGATCGACGGGAAAGGAAAACTTGAACTTACAAACGAGTCGCACGACTTGCGATCTCCATAGAAATGTTAGACGAGGCGAATCGAATTGCATGACTTGCAATCTCGATAGAAATGTTGGGCAAGACAAAGTATAATGGGATTGCACGATGTGCGACTTCGGTGAAGAGTTAGTTTATGCGGGTAAATAGTGCCTAAGAGATAGCTGGTTATGTTACGGCAAAACTCATTTGAGTACGACTGAAACACGCAAAACTTTAGAGGGCGTGATCGTATAACTCGAGGGTTCGATGTTGGATAATCGGTAACTCAGTTACGCGATATAGTATAGCAAGATGCGGCGAATCGGGAAACAAATTGATGCGTATGGAAAAGTTCGTTGCAAACTTGGATGTATGCGATATGAGTTAAGTTGACGTTGAAACGGATTCAAAGTTGACCCTTACGTTATCGAAATTGATACGACGTATCGAGATCGATACGTAAGAAAACGTAAGCACGATGTGAGAATACAAAATGGAGTGTGCATTGAGCTATCAAAATTTTGTAAGTAATAATACGAGAAGGAACGAACTGGTTGATCATGAACTTTGTGATTGATCAAGACGAGACTATAAGTCATCGACGATTGTTCAATGCGTATAGTATCTCATGTGTCGACCGCAAATAAGATAGACCCGAACTCGATACGAGTAGATGTTTCGTAAATTTGCAAAATCATCGTCGGTAGTGCATGACTTTAATCGGAGGATAGTTGCGCATCAGTTGCGCCGATAGAAACGATTTTGTCCGAAATTGGATAGTCGTATAGAAATCGTCAGAACGTGATTTGGCTCTGAAATAAGATATAGCATGGATCGTAGTAAAACTGTCCTTCGTTAATGATCCACAATTATCGAGCGTAGCTGACCCTAGAAGACTTGACCGCCAAATCAAATTAAATGTTGCAGACCGTAAGATGACCCGTGCGATGTCGCACATGGAATTGCATCGAGAGAAAAAATGTGATGCATGTTGACGATAAGTCTGGGCGATCAAAAAATTGTTGGAACAGCTTTCGATCGAGGATGATGTAGCTAGATTTTGAGTATTCGTTGGATGAATGGTCGAATGGTTATGTTGGTCGACGATCGAACTTGAAATTCACCAACGAACTTGGTGATTCGGATGGGCGATTATGAGAATCGTGCTATGCACGAGAGAGAACGATAAGGAAATGACTTACGAGTCATGTCGTTAGATTCAGATCCACCTTGCAATTGAGCTTGCGTGAATCGAACTTATATTCGATGTTGTGAGACGGATAAGTTGGAAATTTGGCTAGTGAATTCCTACTCGTTTGGAATCGAATGTAAGACGCGTCGTAAAGACATTCGTGCTAAGGCGGATCGTTGTCTTGAGCACCGTCGCCTCGATATAAACTGTTGTGTCAGATAGATTGTGGCCTTTGAGCAATGTCAATTTAAAGTTACGTCGGAAGAAGTCACTACAAAAATTTGTCAGATTAGCGACGTTACAAAACGTCGCTAAACTCGATGAAAACGTCGCTACGTGAATTTAGCGACATTTTGAGTGACGTTTTGAAAACGACAGAAAAAAACGTGTCGCTAAACGAGAAAACGTCGTAAAACGTCGCTAGGGCGACATTTTTAACGTCGCTAACTAGCGACGTTATTTGCGACGTTTGGTCGTTGACGCTAATTAGCGACGTATATAGGACGTTACCGTGTGGTCGCCATTTAGCGACACTGTTGCGACGTTTTGGCGACGACGAGCTGACATCAGATTATGGTGCCACGTCTTGCCACATCAGCATTTAGCGACGCTTGTAGCGACATTTTTTAACGTCGCTAAAAATTAGCGACGAATACTAACGTCGTTAAAAATATCGCTAAGTTAAAAATATATATAAAAAAACAGGTTCTAGAATGCAAATGGAGCTGGAGCCTGAGCCAAAATACAGAATACAGAATACAAAATACAGAATCCAATCCCTGGGTTCGCCGACCCCCTCGGTGGAACACTCAACACCGTCATGCACAATACATTCCAGAATATACAAAAAATATAAATAAAAAATACTATCCGCAATGAACAATATCAATATATAATATCCTGAACAAACCAAATCAATATCCCCAAATACGTACAAACTCAATATCCTCAACGAAAAAACTGAATATCCCCAAATACGTACAAAGTCAAAAATATAGTACAGTCCAAAAATGCAAAAATAAAACTACTGATCGCCTGGACCAGGAGCTGGACCCCATGCTGGAGGAGGAGCGCCACCAGATGACTGCTGTCGCAACGTCAGGATCGTCTGATACTCCTCCGGTGACAACAGGTAGATGAGCATGTCCTCCCGTGCACCGTCGGATGTAGACGATGCTCCCGGCGTACCAGTAGACGGTCGCTCCGCCGCCATCTCCTATAAATGCTGTATCTGCTCGACCAACCGCTGCGTAGCCTCTTGCGTAGCACGGGTCATCTGTTGCAGCGCCTCCGTAGTCTCCTCTAGCCTCTCAAAGCGTGAGATGAGCGCAGAATCATCTGTATGCGACGCCCCCATCCTCTGCAGCATCTCGTCACGCAGAGCTGCGATCTGCGTAAGGACGTCACTCTGCTGCTGGCGGAGCGACTCCTCAGTATGTACGGGGCCTGGCACACTAGTGGCGGTCGCAGAGGCCTGTGACGCAATGAAGGCACCATAGGAGCCCGTACCATAGTACGTGGCCCTATGCATGCCACCAACGGCCCTCATCTACTGCTCGTCATCTGACTGAGCTGCGGTGGCTGGCGGCTGATGGGAAGTGCTAGCACCAGCTCCCTCTGACCGTGTCGACCCGGCCTCCCTAAGCCTCAAAAACTCGGCCTAGAAATAACATCTATATGAATTCTCGCGTGGTCGCTAAAAATTAATACTAATGCACTAGCATTAAGTAAAACTTCTAAAACTCGGCCTAGAAATAACATCTATATGAATTTTCTACGTAAATAAAAATTAATATTAATGAACTAGCATTAAGTAAAACTTACGTAGGTGTCCCGGGCCTTGTCGTCTATGAACCGCTCCCCCTTCATGTGTGCGACGAGGAACAAGGTCACTATATTCGGGTCTTCTCCCGATTCAACCTGTTACAAAATTATTATATGATTTGTCAGTTAAGTTGAAAGAAATATATTACTATAAAGTATTAATTATGGGTATACGGCGAGATACGTACCATATGGGTGAAGAAATCCATGATGGACCTTGATCCACCATACCACTGCGACCCCGCCTGTCGTGCTCATTTAGACTGCGGACTTCTCCTTGTAGTCTTCCTCCTCGAATCTCCTCTTCATTACCGCCCAGTCGGCGGCAGAGATCCAACCCTGAATAGGCTATTCCCGGCGGTCGCGATCCTTTTGGTCGATGATCGCGTCCCTAATGAGCTTGCTAGCGACGCTGGAAAATATAGCATCGACAGCAACGACGCGGTAGGGAGGGATGAAGTATGTCCGCTGAAAAAATTGTAGAAGTACATAAGTTATAACATAACATACTAAATGTCAAAAGGAAATAAACTTTTACGTACTGAAAAGTGCTCAAACCAGAAGTCCTTCCTGTCGGCCGGGACATCCCTCCAGTTAATCCAGGGCCCCCCGTAGTTCTGTCGCAGGAATGTACCCAGCGATCGGTGTACGGAGGAGGGATAATACCTGTAAAATGGAAATTAAAATTTATTAAACAAGTTTATAATAAATTTAAACAAATTAAATGCAATAATTTTACTTACCGCCTGGTCCGAGTACAGGCCCAAATCTCCAACCTCGGATCCTCCTCCGGGCGACACGGAGGATCTGTCTCAAATGGGAGATGCACTATACCCCTGCCCCTGCCCTCAGCCTGCCCCCGGCCTCGCCCTCGCCCTCGACCTCGGCGTGGGCCTCGACCTCGACGTGGGCCTCGGCCTCGGCCTGATCCTCAATAGTATGGTCGACCTCTGGAATACTCGACGGTACTGGCTGCGTAGAAGAAGAACACCCTAGCCTTGAATTGCTAGAGCCGGGTACGGAGACACTGCCGGTGACTAGACCGCTAGTGTATACTGGAGTGCGGGGGGATGAGGAGTCGGTAGGAGTGGTAGATGGAGAGTGTCGGGCTCGTCGACTCCCACCTGTACCGGAACCAAATGATCCACGTCGAGCCATATCTGAAAAAATACAGAAGTATACCATACTACATCTTAAAAAAACAAAAATATAACATACTACAGCCAGGGAATGTAGCTAAGTAAACCATACTATATCTGGAAAAAATAAAAGTAAACCATACTACATCTGAAAATGTCGCTTGTTGACGTCGCTAAAACAAAAGTAAACCATACTACATCTGAAAAAAATAAAAGTAAACCATACTACATCTGAAAATTAAATATATTCAATCCTCTTCTGATCGAACCAGTCACATCTGAAATTTAAACATATTTATCAACTCTCCAACCTCGACCCTGGATCGGATCGAACCAGTCACATCTGAACAAGACGATCTTACAAGGTTCTATAGCATAATTGTATGTCAGTTCCACAATCTCCCGTAAGACGTCAAAGCAGTCATTGCCTGGGTCGACGTCTTTGTAGTTTGAAGATTTTATGCACAAACAGCTATTCTTCGTAGAATCCAAATACAAGAAGTCATCTCTTATTCGAGCATTTGTTGAATTGAACCTGAAACCATTTACGCAGTAACTTGGCCAGGTCTTCACTTGATAAATTGGCCCCTTAGCTAGAGTTTTAATATACTCATTATTATGTGCAAGTATAAATGTACAGAAAAAGTAAATTGTGAAGATATCCGTACATATGCTCTAAACCAAAAAAGAAAATAAAGTCTCATTTGCTGTTCTACTTCCTCCTCGGTTGCGTACGGATTGTTGGACGTTACCTCATCCTTAAACATGCTGAAAAGCAACGAAGCATAGGTATATTAGTTATATTCAAAAGCAACGAAGCACGCGAAATAATTTTACTTATCACTCTAGCTTGTCCACTTCTTCCTCGTCGCAGTTGAGCAATACATATAGCATTGCAGCGGTAACCTCGTCGTCATTTTGATATCTTTTTTTCATTTTACCAGATGGTTTTTCATAGGCAGTAAATACTTTCAGCTTTGCCTCAATACCAACTTCATAGCCGTCGTCATTTCTGGGAGCCCTTGTTCTGTTTGTAGCAATATGAGGCTGAAAATATATGAAACAAAAGTTTGAAATCTCCTCAAGGATATATGCTTCACAAATAGAACCCTCCACCGTGCCTTATTTTTTACCTTCCTCTTGAGGTGGTTCAACTGTCGCTCGAACGGGTACATCCAACGATAACCGACAGGTCCAGCAACAAGAGCCTCATGGATAAGATCAATCGACAAATGCTCCATTGAGTCGAAGAATACAGGAGGAAAAACTCTCTCAAGTTTGTAAAGTGTTACCACAATGTCCTTCTCTTGTTTCTCTAAACGATCGACGAGCAACTTGCAAGAACAAAGATCTCTGAAGAATATGCTAAGCTCTGTTAATGGATCCCAGACTACCGACGATAATAATTCTCGAAATACAACAGGAATTAACCTCTCCATGAATACGTGGCAATCGTGGCTCTTCATTTCGGTCAGTTTACACTCCTTTATGTCGATACATCTTCTTAGATTGGAGACGTATCCGTCCAAAAATTTCAAGTCCTGGATCCATCTACAAAGTCTCACTTTGTCCTCCTTGTCTAGCGAGTAGATTGCCGTAGGCCGCAAAAGCTTTCCCTTTCCGTTGTTTATCATGTGCAATGTAGGGCGTCTGCATATTTCGGCTAAGTCCAATCTAGCCTTCTGATTCTCTTTTGTCTTTTCCTTGACGTCCATTACAGTATTAATTATGTTATCAAACACGTTCTTCTCGATATGTATGACATCAAGGTTATGTCTAATCAGATTTGTGCTCCAATATGACAGATCCCAGAATATACTCCTTTTGGTCCAGTTATGATCTTTGCCAAATCCCTCGCAACGGCTGCTCGTTGTAGGATCTCCAATAGCACTTGGGATTTCTTTTTACTTGCTCCTATGTGTCCTCTCCGGACCACATTGGCGGTGGATCGCCCTTCTCCATAGCTCCGGTACGGAATGCAGTTCTGTTCCTACGGTACGGATGGTCTTTCGACAAGAACTGCCGATGACAATCAAAGAAGCATGGCTTTCCTCCATGTCTCAAACGAAAAGCCTTAGTACGGTCCATGTAATACAGACATGAAATCCGATCATGAGTGCTCCATCCAGATAATATTCCATAAGCCGAAAAGTCGTTGATTGTCCACGTTAGTGCTGCCCGCATCTAAAAATTCTGTTTTTTCGAAGCACCATACGTGTACGCCCCTGTTTCCCATAGCTGCTTCAGCTCATCTATCAATGGCTGTAAGTACACGTCGATATTCTTCTTCGGATTGTTCGGACCGGGGATGATAATAGTTAAGAACATGTAATGTGTCTTCATGCACATCCAAGGCGGTAGGTTGTACGGAGTGAGGATTACCGGCCAGCATGAATATTGGGAGCCTGAAAGACCAAATAGGGTGAAACCATCAGAGCAGAGCCCCAACATTACATTACGCGTATCAGAAGCGAAATTAGGATATGCTCGATCGAAGTGCTTCCACGCTTCTCCATCAGATGGGTGATACAACACTCCTTCGGTCCGTTGTCGCTTGTGCCAACTCATATTTTCGGCAGTCTCTTTCACCATGAACAATCTCTGCAACCGCGGCGTCAACGACAAGTAGTGCATTGAAGCAGTCGGTCTTCTAGACTTGCCTGCAGCAGTTGGCTTGTAGTGATCAGCACCACAGAATTCGTACACTTCTGCATCCTTGTGATCTTTGTAGTAAAGCATGCATCCATTCTGACAGCAATCGATCTTGTCGTATCCCATCCAGAGGGATCTCACCATCCTCTTAGAGCGGTAGAAGTCTTTCGATAACTTGGCACCCTCCGGCAAGATATCGGTAATCAACTCGAGCACTCTATTGTAGCATTCTTGTGACATGTAAAAGTCAGACTTTATGCTCAAGAGCCAAGTAATCACCTCTAACGGTGAATGGTCCTCACAGCCAGGGTATAAAGGAGTCCTTGCATTCTCCAGTAACTCCATAAACTTCGCGGCATCGGCATTCGGAGCCTCCTCAGCTGCGTCACGATTGTATGGATCGAAACTAGCCCCGCAGCATCGAAGACCATGTTCACGTACTCGTTGTCGACACCAGTTCGGTTGTGGACATTCACAAAAGGCTCCACATAAGGCTCCGCTTGGAATGCTAAAGGTACAAGCTCTCCGTGTGCGGTCCATTGGTAGTAATTCGAAAGGAAATCTTTTGTGTATAAGTGATACGTCACATCCAATTCTGGTTGAAACTTCATGTTCCGACATTTTGCACACGGGAACTTAATGTCCATGTCGTCCATGAATTGAGGAAACGCCTTCGCGAATTAGAGAAATTGTTCTACTCCGGCGATGTATTCATCTCGCACACCGCACCTGTCATCTCGAATGCGGTTGTACATCCACGAACGGTCTAGCAGATACATGGATATAGCCATTTCTAGATATCTGTAAATATAAATAAACTTCAAAACTAAAACGAATATACTACATACTACATACTACTGCCGTGACTCGGGACTATTCCTATGAGTCGGGACCATTCCTACTACATACTACATACTAAAACGAATAAACTTCAAAACTAAAACGAATATACTACAAACTAAAATGAATATACTACATACTACGGCCGTGACTCGGGACCATTCCTATGAGTATCGGGATCAAGAAAACTACGTATTACAAATATCGGCACTATCTTATTACAAATTAACCAACCAACAAAACTAAGTGTTACAAATATCGGCACTATCGGTACGTGGTTTCGAATCGGAGTATCACATTTTTTGGTATCGGAAAACAAATAACTATTACTAAATTATCAGATTTTTTTGGCACTATCGGTGCTCCTGACCCAGCCTCCCCGCACCCCGTGTAACGCCCCAGAACCAGAATATTAGAGAGCGGGGGCATACATAGCCAGCTACGTATATTAAAATGGAATCCACCTCACTATACGGTCACGGCTGTCTAGATATATGAGGGTTTAACTACAATCCATCAGTCTCCTATGGTCAATAACAAGCCTAAATATCTCAATCTCAAGCAAGCAAGTAAAGTTACAAGATATAAGATCACAAAATATACAATAGTAAGGTGTCTCAAATATTACATATTCAGCTGATCATGAAGCTAGCCGTTACAAAATATGAGGACTAGTAAGAGTTTAGTCATACATGATCAACCCAAGGATCTGTCAATCATGTTACAGCCCGTAGGCAGACAGTAATAAGGTACAACCGAGCTAACACGTGCTCGTCGGCTAAATGCCTTAAAAGAATAATTTTACAATAGAGTGGAAGAGCCAAAATAAAACCCACTCGTTGCCCTGGTTACGCCTGGTGGTCACCATCGGGCTGAAAAGTCGGTAGATCCTCTGGAGCTGCCCCAAAATCTGGCCACGCAAAACCAGCTGGGTCAGACCCCAGAAAGAGCAAGCGCCACAAAGGAGGCTTCACTTAAGAACTAAAATCAGCAATTAGCACAGAACATAAAAATATAATAAAATTGGAATTATGGAAATCATGATGATACACGATAAGATAACCATGGGACTATTCAGATATCCAGGTTACAACCCTTAAACCAAATAAGGACGGGGTTGTAACCCTTCATCTGAACGAAACTTGGTTTTCCACCATTTATCGATAAATAAAGCACAAGCATTCAGGTAATGTTACAATCTTGTACAGGATCAGGACAAGACTAAACTAGGCTAAACTCCATCCAATCAATCACGGCTAAGCAATGAGTACGGCTTGATACTTTAACTAACTAGGGTTATCACAGACCTAGTTACTAGCAAGATGCAATGAGATTATTCCACAGCCACAAGTCCTGCAGACCATCCAGGCTATCCGGACGGAATTAGGGGTTGAATTCAAGTGGGTACATCGTCCAGGAAACGCATGTACCCTTATGTGACTTAGAGGGTGCAACACATGACAGTGTGCTGGAAATGTGCCCTACTCGACGGCAGGCTACAGATCCCAAGTGGGGCGTCCAGATAACGGGATTGCCTTTAGCTGGGAAATCTCTTCATGACTACTGTGTTATTCTAGTTATTAGTCTTAGTCCTTTTTAGTAGGTACCCCTGACCGTGGTACTCAGGGGTCCCTGTCCTAGACATGATGCAAGACAAGACATGTTCATTTGTACAAGCACAATCGTCCACGGTGTCTAGGTCATTCATTCTTGTCATGTCAAGTTAGCCGTCGCAACAGCATATCAGGTATATCATGTCAAGAGTGCGCCACGGCGGGCCACTATCATGTCAGGTATATCATGTCAATTATATCATATCAAGTATATCATGTCAAGTATATCATGTCAAGTTCACTGTCAGGAGTGCGCCACGACGGACCACTATCATGTCAGGTTACTGGTTATTGGTTAAGAGTGCGCCTTAACAGACCACTATCGTGTTATATCCTTACATCATCATAAATGAGAAAACTTGCATAAATAGTTATTAACATATTCTTGAAGCCAAAAAAAAGATCTACAACTTTCATGTTGGGAGTTGGAAGAAATTTTGGCCATAAATTAGCCAAATAGGACAAAAAAAATAACCAAAATAGGCACTATGCGGCCAAGGGAGGATGGGGTCTCATGCGGTAGTAGATGGGTACCCATCTATGCCGCTGGGTAGATGGATACCCATCTATGCGGCTGGATAAACGAGTCTCATGCGGCAAGGTGAACGGGGTCTCATACGGCTGGGTGAATGAGTCTCATGCGACTGAGTAGATGAGGGTCTTATGCGGCAGTAAATGGGTACCCATATGCGGCTGGGTGAATGAGTCCCACGCGACTGAGTAGATGGGTACTCATCTATGCGGCTGGATGAACAGAATCCCATGCGGCTGAGTAGATGGGTACTCATCTATGCGGCTGGGTGAACAGAATCCCATGCGGCTGAGTAGATGGGTACTCATCTATGCGGCTGGATGAACAGGATCCCATGCGGCTGAGTAGATGGGTACTCATCTATGCGACTGGGTAAACAGAATCCCATGCGGCTGAGTAGATGGGTACTCATCTATGCGGCTGGGTAAACAGAATCCCATGCGGCTGAGTAGATGGGTACTCATCTATGCGGCTGGGTAAATGGGTGCCCATCTTCTCCCTAAATCTGAGAAGGATGGCCATGGAACCCATAGCTTCCAAGTTCCATAAAACCTTCATTATTGATCCAAATTTGGACTTCCATAGGTCAAAATGGGGCAGAATGAAATTCTCTACAACCTGGAACACTCAAAACTTGAAAATAACAAGGTTTAACAGATTAAAATCTAAGAAATCCGAAAATGCAACAAGCTCAGATCTACAAGAAATAAATCATGAAAATTAAAAATGCTAAGTACTAAAGTGTCTTAGAATCTCGTGAGGAAGAAAATAGAATAATAAAATTTGAGTTCCTCCATGAAGCAAGTTGTACTTGTCTAAACCTTCCACTCTCTTAGGTTGGTGAAGAGAAGTGATGGTTGGGAAGAAGAAGAATAAATGAGGAGAGAGAAAAGAGTGGGGGTTAATAAATGGTGATGGTGGTGGTAGGTAGGGGTTCATGCTAACCCAAACCCAACCGACAAACAAAACCAAGCCAAGCCAAGCCACTAAACCAGGATCAAGACAAGCATGACAAGTCTAACTATAGGTCGGGATTCTGTACACGTATACAAAATATGTATACGTACCACGTGCATTACAACTCTACCCACCTTAAAAGAATTTCGTCCTTAGAATTTAATCAAGAGGCTAGAGATGCAAGGACAAGCTATACTAATCACATGCAAGCTATAACTAAGTAATCAATCAAGTAATCACTCATGCAAGCAAGGAAGTCAAAGGAAGAAGGAAGACATCCTGCTAGAAACCTCTCTGCCGGTTCTGAATCTGAGCTTGGACCAGGGCATACTGCTGGGGTCTCTGCTGCTGGAATACTTGAGCCTGAGGCGGCAATGGCCTCGGAGGCTGGTACTGTTGCTGCAGTGGTGCTGGTGCTGGTCCCCTTACCGAGGGACTAGTCTGGGCTGATGATGAACTGGCTCTATTCAGACAGGACCCTATCTTGTGGTCCGGTGCTCCACAAGCCAAGCATAATCCCTGTGCTCTGCGACACTCCGAAACAACGTGTCCTGGCTTTCCACAATGAGTGTAGCCCATTGTGGAAGACAACTTCTGCTTCTGTTGCTGAGGGGGCGTCGGAGTCGAATGCTGAACCGACGTAACCGAATCCGCCCTTCGGGAAACTCCAATAGTCAAAGCCCTAGCCGCCGGGGCTGGTGCTAAAGACTGGATCATTTGGCCGTGAGACCGCTTCCGACCTCCGGTCATGTCCATAATCCTCTGGCCGGTATACTCGTGCCTCCTGACTGCTCTCAATATTGTATCAAAAGTCTGATGCTCAAACTGCTCCACTGCCAAAAGAATCTCTAGGTGGAGTCCCTGCTGAAATCGCTGAGCTCTGTCGAACTCAGTTGTTACCAAGGTGGAACAAACCGACTAAGTCTCGAAAACTCGGTCGCATATCCGTCGACCGTCCTGCCCATCTGCTTCAGATTGGTGAACTTCGTTTGTAGATCATACCGAGCTACAGCATCGAAATACTTGGTCTGGAATCTCTCACGAAATACTGTCCAGGTAATAGGTATCACTAAGCCAATGGCCTGTATCGTCCACCAGCTGCGGGCAAGATCCAATAATTGTAGGCATACTACCGTCACCTTCTCGTCTTCTGGAGTCCTGACTGCTTCTAGAATCACCTCTGTATCCTGAAGTCACGCATCAGCAGCGATAGCATCTTCGCTACCATCGAAGAAGGGAGGGTTCAGGTGCTTGAAACTGTTCGGTGCACTATTTCTATGATGTCCACCTCTGCCCAGAGCATCTGCCACTGCCTGGTGCAATACATCACCTCGACGATCTTGAGAATCTAACAATGATCTGATGAGACCCACCAAGGTACCATCATCAGGCTCTGCAGGCTGAACTGGTTGAACTGGTGGCTCTGGACCCTCAGTAGACATAACTCTGGAAGCTACTCCTGGATGCTGGACTTGATCTCCTGGTTGCTGCTGGTCCACGGGAGGTGCTCCGCCTTGCTGATCGGCAGTTTCAGGAACAATATCGCTGAAGAAGACGACATAGGAAACAATAAGGAAGGACCAGGACAGATCAAAGATACAAGCATGTCATCAGGACAAGAATTTTAGGGATCTAGAGGATACGAACAGAGATCAAGGGCGAGTACTGACTGAGACATCTATTCAGTAAATCCTCATATATCTTGATTTATAAGACCATGCATGGGCCACCACTTAAATCGTGTAACGCCCCAGAACCAGAATACTGGAGAGCAGGGGCATACATAGCCAGCTACGTATATTAAAATATAATCCACCTCACTATACGGTCACGGCTGTCTAGATAATGCGGGTTTAACTACAATCCATCAGTCTCTTATGGTCAATAACAAGTCTAAATATCTCAATCTCAAGCAAGCAAATAAATTTACAAGATATAAGATCACCAAATATACAATAGTAAGGCGTCCCAAACATTACATATTCAGCTGATCATGAAGCTAGTCGTTATAAAATGTAAGGACTAGCAAGAGTTTAGTCATACATGATCAACCCTAGGATCTGTCAATCATGTTACAGCCCGTAGGCAGACAGTAATAAGGTGCAACCGAGCTAACACGTGCTCCTCGGCTAAACGCCTCAAAAGAATAATTTTATAATAGAGTGGAAGAGCCAAAATAAAATCCACTCGTTGTCCTGGTTACGCCTGGTGGTCACCATCGGGCTGAAAAATCGGTAGATCCTCTGGAGCTGCTCCAAAATCTGGCCACACAAAACCAGCTGGGTCAGACCCCAGAAAGAGCAAGCGCCATAAAGGAGGCTTCACTTAAGAACTAAAACCAGCAATTAGCACAGAACATAAAAATATAATAAAACTGGAGATATGGAAATCATGATGATATACGATAAGATAACCATGAGACTATTCAGATAGCTAGGTTACAACCCTTAAACCAAACAAGGATCGGGGTTGTAACCCTTCATCTGAACGAAACTTGGTTTCCCACCATTTATCGATAAAATAAAGCACAAGCATTCAGGTCATGTTACAATCTTGTACAGGATCAGGACAAGACTAAACTGAGATAAACTACATCCAATCAATCACGGCCAAGTAATGAGTACGGCTTAATACTTTAACTAACTATGGTTATCACAGGCCTAGTTACTAGCAAGATGCAATAAGATTATTCCATAGCCACAAGCCCTGCAGACCATCCAAGCTATCCGGACGCAATTAGGGGTTGAATTCAAGTGGGTACATCGTCCAGGAAATGCATTTACCCTTAGGTGACTTAGAGGGTGCAACACATGACAGTGTGCTGGAAATGTACCCTACTCGATGGCAGGCTACAGATCTCAAGTGGGGCGCCCAGATAACGGGATTGCCTGTAGCAGGGAAATTTCTTCATGACTACTGTGTTATTCTAGTTATTAGCCTTAGTCCTTTTTAGTAGGTACCCCTGACCGTGGTACTCAGGAGTCCCTGTCCTAGACATGATGCAAGACAAGACGGGTTCATTTGTACAAGCACAATCGTCCACGGTGTCCAGGTCATTCATTCTTGTCATGTCAAGTTAGCCGTCGTAACAATATATCAGGTATATCATGTCAGGTTTATCATGTCAAGAGTGCGCCACGGTGGGCCACTATCATATCAGGTATATCATGTCAATTATATCATGTCAAGTATATCATGTCAAGTTTACTGTCCGGAGTATGCCACGACGGGCCACTATCATGTCAGATTACTTGTTACTGGTTAAAAGTGCGCCTTAACAGACCACTATCGTATTCTATCCTTACATCATCATAAATGAAAAAACTTGCATAAATAGTTAGTAACAGATTCTTGAAGCCAAGGAAAAGATCTACAACTTTCATGTTGGGAGTTGGAAGAAATTCTGGCCATAAATCAGCCAAATAGGACAAGAAAAATAACCAAAATATGCACTATGCGGCCAAGGGTGGATGGGGTCTCATGCGGCAGTAGATGGGTACCCATCAATGCGGCTGGGTAGATGGATACCCATCTATGTGGCTGGGTAAACGAGTCTCATGCGGCAAGGTGAACGGGGTCTCATACGGCTGGGTGAATGAGTCTCATGCGGCTGAGTAGATGAGGGTCTTATGCGACAGTAAATGGGTACCCATATGCGGCTGGGTAAATGAGTCTCATGCGACTGAGTAGATGGGTACTCATCTATGCGACTGGATGAACAGAATCCCATGCGGCTGAGTAGATGGGTACTCATCTATGCGGCTGGGTGAACAGAATCTCATGCGGCTGAGTAGATGGGTACTCATATATGCGGCTGGATGAACAGAATCCCATGCGGCTGAGTAGATGGGTACTAATCTATGCGGCTGGGTAAACAGAATCCCATGCGGCTGAGTAGATGGGTACTCATCTATGCGGCTGGATAAATGGGTGCCCATCTTCTCCGAAAATCTGAGAAGGATGGCCATGGAACCCATAGCTTCCAAGCTCCATAAAACCTTCATTATAGGTCCAAATTTGGACTTCCATAGGTCAAAATGGGGTGGAGTAAAATTCTCTACAACCTGGAACACTAAAAACTTAAAAAATAACAAGGTTTAACAGATTAAAACCCAAGAAATTCAAAAATGCAACAAGCTCATATCTACAAGAAATAAATCATGGAAATTAAAAATGCTAAGTGCTAAAGTGTCTTAGAATCTCATGAGGAAGAAAATGGAACAATAAAATTTGAGTTCCTCCATGAAGTAAGTTGCACTTGACTAAACCTTCCACTCTCTCAGGTTGGTGAAGAGAAGTGATGGTAGGGAAGAAGAAGAATAAATAAGGAGAGAGAAAAGAGTGGGGGTTAATAAATGGTGATGGTGGTGGTAGGTAGGAGTTCATGCTAACCCAAACCCAACCGAACCCAACCAAACAAAACCAAGCCAAGCCAAGCCACTAAACCAGGATCAAGACAAGCATGACAAGTCTAACTACAGGTCGAGATTTCGTACACGTATACAAAATATGTAATACGAACCACGGGCATTACACCCCGCACCCCACCCCCCTCCCCCCTACACCACCCTTAACCCTAATCCGAACCCTATCCCTAACCCCTCCTCCACCAGCCCCCCTCCCCAGCCCCCCCAACTCCTACACTACCCCTAACCCTAACCCGAACCCTATCCCCAACCCTTCCCCCACCATACCCCTCCCCTTCAAATCCCTCCCGCCCTCATCACCCATCCGCCCTCACCCTCCCCCCCCCGCCCCTCCCCTAACCCTAACCCTCTCCTTCCTTCAGCCCCCCTCCTCACCCTCAGCCGCCCTCACCCGCCTGTCTTACCCCCCAGCTACCTCCCAACCATTCCTCACACCCAACCACCCGTACCCCCTGTCCCTCTCCCAGAGCCACCAGCACCCCCCAACCACCAACAACACATAGAGAGAGAGAGAGAGAGTTACGTACCAGAAGGAGTCGCCGGAGAGAGTGAAGTCGCCGGAAAGAGCGAGAGAGAGAGCGATAGCGCCGGAGAGAGTGAGAGCGAGAGCGCCGGAGGAAGAGAGTGAGAGAGTAAAATGATAGGGGAAAATGAATCGGGGGGGAATTTAATTTAGTTAGAATTTTGCGACGTTATTATTAACGTCGCTAAATAAGTCACAAATAACGACGTTGTAGCGACGTTTCGCGACGACTAGCTCACGTAACTAATATACGTCATTGTCACGTTGCTATTTGCGTCGCTAGTAGCGACGGTTACCGACGTTTCAATTATACGTCGCTAATGTACACAATTTAGCGACGTTTTGCTAACGTCGCTAAATTTACGTCGCCAATTAAGCAGATTTTAGTAGTGAGTTAAGCACGGTGTCTAGGTAAGTAACATAGCGGGCGTAGCCCTGAATGTTGATGCATCGCAAGTCAACCAAGGAAATCGTATCGAGATAAGTGCATAGCGAGACTTCGAAAATAGTTGGGTGGCGACTTCGAACGCAAGGCGTTGCAATGATCGTTGCGATCGGATGCGCGATGGCTCGACGCGATGCATAGAGTTGATAGTCCATATGAAACATACGAAACGAGAAATGTGATTTTGAATCGCATCACGTGCAGTAACTTTGTTGAATGAATCACGTATGTATCAAATATACGTATGCGATAAAATTTCGAGAACGGTTGCTAAAGATAAGTCTGATTGAGAGTACGAGATGGCAAGCATAGGATTGAAATTTACATGTCAGCCTTGTTCCAATTTACTACTACTGGACTTGGTCGAAATACATATATCTTCGAAACGCCTTGAATATAGGTACGGATCCAAATCGAGTTGTACACAAATTCAAATCGATCTGCAGGAAAGACTTTAGAATGTTAATGAAAAGCTTGCAAGATAGTGTAAAACTGAACAACATTGGTGGGACGAGATCGTGAAACGATCTATAAAATACTTGATCGGAGTGTTGGTTTTGGTTCGAGGACGAACCTTATTTTGAGTGGTATATTCTGTAATGCCCCGCTCCACACGGTGCATTACGCTGAGATGTTGAGTCATCGAGTCACGTTGACCGAATGAAATGTATCGATGCAAATCGATACGAGAGTTACGTTGTCCCGAGCAACGCATCGAACTAAGTCGATGCGAAGAGTTGCCTTGTCCCAAAGAATACATTGAGTTGAGGCATGATGCCATTGAACATTGAAACGAAGTATGAAATGTAAGAACATAGAAAGTTAAATGGAAGGAATACGAGATGATAAAGTCTGAGTCTCGGACTCAAGACTATGTTTGGTTGTTTGACTAATAGTGCTTGATTGCTTGAATAATAGGGCGTTACATGGTCGACTGGAATGGACTTGAGATAAATATGATTATCTTCCGTGCACGGGTGTTCCCTCGAACGGTTAAGTGCCGGAGTGCCCCAGAACCGTTTGGCCTAGGAGGGAATGTTATCTTTGATAGGCGCACATCCTTAAGACGACTAGCACTCGCTTATAGATGGAAAAAAAGCCGCAAATGATAGTATGCAGCGGTAACATTTTGGTTGTTTGGGATAGCAACCCAACTCATGAAACACCGGGCTACCCAAATTCGAGAAAGGAAAGAAGGAGAGAAAAGAAAGTAAGGAAACTCCTTTAGTCTATTCTGGCGCGGATACGCCAACGACCTTCATATAGCTAAGGAACGATGGGTCGAAAGTGTAGGCACGTATGTGTCCCACACACATAGATCATACTTAGAGATGCACTTATAACATGACAGGGAAGGAATGTGGCGTATTCACCTTGCATCGGTGCAAGGGCGAGTGTGTCGACTTGGTAAGAAGTCGTGCCACGAAACAAACACGAGATTGCTTGTCTGTTTGCTTATTCAACTTGAATAACATGCTTGTCATGATAACATATTTTACTGTTTTTGAATATGCCATAAAATTGACCATAAGAAGAACATAGCAAGATCATAAGCTAAGTTGCATAATTCAACATAAATACTACAATGTCGGTTTAGAAAGAAGATCTTTGCATCAGTACATGCGAGGACGAACGTACTGATCCCCCACCAGCTTTCTTGCAGGGTACAGGAAATGGATGGCTCGCGGCGAAGCTTCGCTCAAACGCGTTGAGGCTTGGAATGCCGAAGCGTATTGAAACGTACGATCGCTTGAGGCTCGGACATGCAACAGGATTGATGCGGCCGAGATATAGAAGGCATGATGTATGAAACGATAAAATTCTTTGTGGACAAGAGAGAACCTGAGTGTTGTAGCCAATCTGGCATATATTGTTAGGCTATCGAAAGCCTTTGTAATCTCAGTTTTGAATATCAATAAAGAGAATTGTTTTGTATAGTCTGTTTTCCTTCGTTGTTAATACCGAATCAAAAGATAACCATTTGAGAACTTGTCATCTTGCCTTACACGAGCGCAACTCCAGGCTCGTGCGGCATCACGCCCCCTGCGAGGACGATGATTCGGGTGATTCCGGGTCGGGGCGTGACACGTGGGACTTGGACTTCTGTTGCTTGAACGAAGGACCCTTCACTTTCAGATTAGTGGAGTCCTTCTTCTTGTGATGAGAAGCCACCTGCTTCCCCTTGAACTCTTTTGTCTGCACCAAGTTGGCCTTAGCCAGTTGGTTGGACAGAGAGTCTATCTTCTGTTGAGATCGTATTTCGTCCTCAACGTGGATCTCTTGTAGGAGATCTTCCAAGCTAATGTCCAGCTTCTTCCGATGTATTCTAGCATAGAAGTTGCTCCAACCAGCAGGATGTTTCGAGACTATCCCTCCAACGATAAACTTGTCGACGAGGGGCATCTTCTCGTCATCTAACTTCTGGGGCAACTTCAGAAATTCCTTCACTTGAGGTAGCATCGCCATCTCGTCTTCGAAGAGCCAGTTGTGGTACTTCTCGACGATGAAGATTTTGGACCTATTCTCATCATCTTCATATAGCTTATCCAAAGAATCTCACATCTCCTTGGCCTTCACCTTCTTGGAATATGACTCTGCTAGAGAGTTTTCCATAGAATTGAGAATCAGCAGTTTACAAATGTTGTTTTCTCTTTTCCATTTGCTCTGTTTGACGAGTGCAGCAGCAATAGCATCGACAGTTCCTCCTTCTGAAATTGTCGGTTCATCCTCAATCAACACATGGTCTACGTCCATGAGTTGAAGATTAAGGGTGACCTTCCTCTTCCAGATTTGGAAATGTTCTCTGTCGAATTTCTCCAACTTGTTAAAGCTGGTATCGATGAGAGATGCACGAGAGTTTTCCATCTACAAGGATCTTGCTTTGAGATTGTTAGTCCCGGAGCTTGATCAAAGATGATAGACTCGATGTCGAGATCAGAGGTTCAACAAATGTTCACCTTCTGATTATTCTCGAGATCCAAGAGGAACACTATAATATAAATCTGATTACAAAAACAACAATAATCAGAAAGTAAATCTCACATTCTTCCTCGCAATCGCAGTTGCTGACGGACAGAACTGAGTTACAACTCAGATAAAGGAGAAGAAAGAAGAAAGAAGAAAGAAGAAAGAAGAAAGAAGAAAAGGAAAGGTTCTTGTTGGGGTGATTAAGATCAACGTTGCTCAAAGCAAGATTCGCCCCACCACGATCTGCTTCCAGGAACTAGCAAGTTCACAAAGAACTTCTGGAACGCTCGTAAGTCAAAATTTGAGACTTGAACGGGCTTCCTGGACTTTACGGACTCCCTTAACTCTCTTCTTGGTGCATCATTCAAAGGAGACAAAGGGGCTCTATTTATAGAGTGGAGTGAGACTTCACCTCTTCTCCTATCCGATGTGGGACTAAAATACCAATACTCAAAAATAGAGTTTGATATTTTAGATCATCCCACAATCAGCATAGAAGTGTGCCAGTCCACGCCTACCCCTCGAACACTCCCGTGCATGCACGAGACATCCTGGAGTCCGTGTCCGAGTCCGCACAACAAAAATCAACTTGCATCCTTGTTGGAATTAATCTTTTTTCCTTCTAGAAAAAATACTCCCACATGACACACACTTGTGCCTCACCACACCTCATGTGCACACCTCAACACAAGCAATACATTATATTGAGATACTCACCATTTGGTATAGCCGATGTGGAACTATCTTTCCTAGTCCAAAGGCAAAAATGCCATCATTTCTTATTCCACCTTTGGTCTCTAACATAATAACTTAGATGACAGGTGGGTGGAGAAGTTGTTGTTAGTTAGTCTCCCACTAACATATAAACAAAATGTAAAGTTGACACTTCCAAACACAAAGATACAGAGGCTTCTTTGTTACTCTTTAAGGAGGACAATCATTCCTTCACTGGCCTTTATCATCTTCCTTTTCCTTAACCTCTCCCTCACATACAATTATATGCTATGATTTCTTTCGATGGACACCCTCCAAATCAATCTTCTTGTAGCTGTCCAAAATATATACCAAAATTATAATACTTTGGTGAAGTGACGAGAATCATATATATATACAGAGTTGTATCGTTGGCAAATTTTAATTGAACGTGTGCATTCGAACTTAGTTCGTGCTTTCTCATATTCAAAATTTGCTTACAATGCAGTGCTATTCCTACTAAAATTCCTATATATAGCTTCCTCCAAAGTTGGGAGTCCAGAAATCCATAGGATACTCTCTAGCAATGTCGAAGGTGCTCGATATCGGAACCAGACACAAGCCCTGGCTCCCCAAGTTCTGGTTCAGTTCTTCGTCGCCATTCTTGACCCTCTCCAGACTCTGCATAAATATAACAGACACTCAAACCTAATGTTGTTGAAGTCGCTCGCGGATCTTTTCGAGTGATAAAACATTAATACAGTAATGAAATTGTAAGCTACCTTGATCTGGTTTTGCATCTGATGGCCATTTTTCAAGTATGGGCTACTTAGAAACTGGAAAAAAAAAAAATCAAGATGAAAATTAATAGAAATTTGACAAATTAAAAAGCAAATCTAATGACCATGGAGAGTGACTTACACCAACTTGCTCATGGAGGTACTTGATGTAGTCTATAGCCTCTTGGAGCACCGAAGCAGTATCTGTCTGGAAAAAAAAAAAAGGTACCACAATAGTCAGTATCAAGCATGCATGATTGATTGTTCTTCGACACTTCTGAAAGTTTATTTATATATATATATATATATATATATATATATATATATGAAAAAGAAAAAATTCACCTTTCCGAAAGGAGAAACCAGTTGCTGAAGTGCAGTGATTCTGTCCCCTAGTTTCTCCTTCCTCACCTTAAGAAACACGCAAACACAGAAATCACATCTTAATATCATCAACTACTGTTTGATTATAATCAATCAACATATCAAATTGAGAACCCTATGCTACCTTGAAGGTCGGTAAAGGCGACGGCACTTCGATCCGGCGCTTCTTTGCCGGCGGCTCGCTTCGATCTTCCTTCGTTGCGGATGACTGATCAAGCAAGAATAACAACATATATAAACCCTAATTATTAGAAGATTTTGCATGTTATTGACACTGCGGTTTGTGACCGCGGGTATGACTGCAGGCCACGTGGCGGCCTCCTGGTCCGAATTTTAAGAGGGTAGGATTCGGTAATAGCAGAGGGGGCAATGGCTGGCTGCCATGTGGGCCTACGGTTACGTCCGCAGACAAAACATCATTATTCCTATATAAACCATAATTATAACTTTACTCATTGTATGTATGTATACCTTCCTAGTGAGATTTCTACAATTGACATGATCATCCTCAAACTTGGGCTCGCTGATTAATGGAGTAGGCATGAACATTAGCTGTGCGTCGAAGAACTGATCAGGATCAAGCTTAGCCCATGTAGCCGCTGGCTCTTGATAGTCCAAAAAGCCCGGGTCGAAGAAGCCCGGCAGCGCCTCCCTCGACGGGTTCTTCGACGAGTTCGAATCCAATATTTGATCGAGCTCCATCGGTCTTTACATGCAAATAACGCAGGGATTAGTTAAAGTTTCTGGCTCTAGTGGTCAGCAGGTGGAGACATAACGCATAAAAAATTCGAAAAAAAAAATGAAGGCATACTGAAGGTAAGGTTGGTTCCAGTTGATGATGGAATCGTTGCTGACGTCTCTGATGGCTGTGGAAGAGCAGGAGAACGATGGCGGCGCGTACCAGCTCATGGTACTGCAAAATCCTGTGTGGAATTCTTCTGCCATAGCTTGTTTTTTTGTTTTTGTTTTTGTTTTTTGTTTTTTTTTTCTGTGGTTTGATGTGAAGAATTTTGGAAGGTTTGTGTTTGAGCAGGTGGTGGTATATATAGAGGGACTTGAGAGTTAGTGTCATCATCTAGTTTGACTTGTGATTTGATTAGGGTTAGTGGAAGGATGACTTGCTCCATTTCTTGTTATTCTTTAATTTCAGAGATAATGTATACCTAACTTGAATAGCAAAATCTATAAATTTATATTTATATATGTGTTGGAAATCCAGTCTGATTTGAGGTGGGTGTGCAGATCAAGAACGCGCTGCGACCGTGAAAGACGGTAAAGTGAATCGTGAGTCGGCCGGTATCAATTTTGGTCAAAAGCATGCAACCGAAAATCTCAATTACGATCGACCGGCCAGAATTTTGTATTGTCCAACATCCTAGAGCGAAAACCGGAATTTTGATCCGTGCAAGCAGTGGCGGACCTAAGTAGAGGGTTGGGGTGGGCTCCAGCCCACCCCCGATTTTTTTTTTCTTCTCATGTATAATTTTTTTTTTTTTTTTGATATTTTTCTGTGAGTCCGTCTATATCTAGCCCACCCTAGCTCGAGTTTCTGGCTCCGTCCTTACTTGAAGCCAGAAATCTGGTCTTGGGATCCGGATTTAATATGGATCTAACTTCTTGATGAACCTTTCGAGACAAGTGTTAAGTAATTACACGTCTAACCCTCAATCTTAATTTACTGAAAACTCTATGAGCATACACAATGGATGGAGCTGAAAATGCATCTTGAGATTGAAATTTACAATAATAAAAAAACTAAATCTAGAATATGTTGGATCTGTATTAAAATAGTAAAAAATGATCCGGCAATATAAAATACTCTTTGATGGCAAAGGTCAAAAAATTATGTGATCTATGAAATCTAAAATCTAAAAGTTGTAACTCCAATTGAGTCTTAGTATTCTATAAAATGAGTTCATACATTTTGAATGTAAAAAATTTCATACCCAAATTATAGCTCATGTGGCAAGCATATGACCATTATGAGACTCCAATTGGATTTTATTTTTCTACAAAATGAACTCTTACATTCTAAATATACAAATTATAACGAGCATTACTATTGATGCTTTAACTCTTGATTTATTTTTGTCTTCGAATATTTCCCCCCAAAAAAAACTTCTAAACGAGTCATGTTTATAACAAAAGCAATGAAGTGGTCATAAAACGAAAATCTCTACCGCATCGAGAAAAGAATTGTACACAGAACCGTGTCGATGTGATCTTTATATCGATTTCAGCCACCCTCCTACTAGTATCGAATTCTACATCTGTCAACAGAGGACCGTTACGTTAGCACAGTCCGTCGCGCGTGGTCCCGGTTCGTTAAGCAGCGTTGGTCACAAAACACTTAACATGAGTCGATTCTCACAAGAAAACTTTGCCATGGTGCAAGTGTGGGCCCCACAAAGCGCGCACGCGTGCGGCGTCCGTCGCTCGTCAAGAGCCGCAAGGAGTCAAGCGCGTTGACTGGTGACGTACTCATGCTCGAGATCCAACGGCTGACAGCGTTCCTTGTTCTACTTTTTGTCTTCTAGTTAGACAAAAATCCCAAAGGTAATCTCCAAATTAAGCGTGTACTAATCCGGACTCGTTAAGCATAACAGCTTGTCAGCTTATTATTAGCTCATATGATGTCAACTACAAGACTCGGATCTGTCTCTATGACAGATTTTAGGGTTTAGTCAATTTGTTAGTGTGACAAAATTTAGATGATATTTCAGTGTGACGAGGACGTCAAACTGATACTAAGGAATGGGCCGTCCGAAATTCATTTCGGATTCGGTTTGATCAAATTCGGACTGGGTCGGTCCGAATCCGATCCGACATATTAATCCTATACCGAGTTCGGATTGGATTTGCTTTTGAGACCCATAGGTTTGATCCGGTCCGTCTCTCCCATCTGGTTCGAGCCGAATTTTTCCTCCCAGCGTTTTACAGGTCCGATAAGAACGCAATCCATATATATACACCTTGAATCAGGTCCTTGAATTTGGAGTCTTAATTCTGAAGTCCGGTCCGGTCCAGTACCACTCGAACCCGATCAAAATCAGACATGGGCCGACCTGGATCGACCCAATACACACCTTGAATCAGATGGTGACTAAACATTTTATCTGACACAAAAATAGAAGTCAAATGACAAGGACGAGTATACTAAATTTACAGTTAGTTAACATGAGATTTACACAAAATTTCGCTCCTGATGGAGGGTATCCTCTGTTCTTTCAAAAGTTTTGATATATCATTGTTCTCGCCGTGACTCATTTTGTTCATCGTGTTTTCGTGAAATATCTTTTTCAATGTATGAAACCATTATCCCTCTTATATCATATAATCATGAGTGAATTTCGTTTTTTCTAAAACGAAAACTTGATAATGGTTTTAATGTTAGTTTTAGGGTGAGTTTGGTGTCAATAGGTCCTTTAATTTTTCTTCTTTAACTACTTTAGTTTGGTAAAAAAAATAAAGGTACATTAACAAATAATTAAAATCTACAACCACAAGTCCAATTATTATTAGGCACAAAAATCTACAACCACAAGCAAGCTAACTTTCAAAGTAAATGTTTACCATGTACAATAGCTTTAGAATCCCAAAGATTTCCAAAGTTAGGATCATGTTCCTTAGTAAATTAACAAATAATAAAAATGTTCTTTTGAGGATTCACACAAGGATTTCTTTGTGGCTACAATTTCTCTCCCCCAAAAGTTAATATTAGTCCCGGATCATGTTTTGTTCTCTCTCTATTTTTAATTATTTGTTAATAGTAACATCAAATCATAGAGAATATTTCTTTAGTAAAGTTGATTATTACTATAATCATTTAGTTAGTGGCTCTACATAGTTTTAATAACATTGATTAAGAGTTCGACAATGACAAGAGCCCAACCGGGGAATTGTGTGATGCAAGAGAAGGTAAGGTCTCATTCCACCTAATTAGTGATCATGTCGGGTCTTCTATATAATAATTGTTTCCTATGTTTTTCGCGACAAATCAGGTGTAGCGGACAAACACGGATGTAACAATAGCACGGTTTAGCTTACGATTCTATTCAAACATGCTATTGCGACCAAGTCAATGATGATAACATTGTGTTTTGGGTTAATTGTATCAAATGCTCCTATGTTTTACACTTATTATACGGACCATTCATGCTATGAAACTAGTTACACGAACCCCTCCCCTCTATAGTTTCGATTTTCTATAGAAACTAATAACACTGACCGTCCGTTAATAAAATTTATAACTCGCAAAACATGGAAGGGTTAGTGTAATTAATCCTATGTTTTAACCTGGATTGGTATTGATGCTAGTTTCTTAAAATCAGAAGCAACTTTTGGAAGTCTCCTTCTATTTTTTTTTTCTTCCTAAAATAAACTAAATCATGATAAAATAAGCAGATATCGGTATTACAAAATAGTTTTTTTCTTCTTCTTCATGTTTTCAAGAAAATAAGCATTACTTCCTTTTTCTTAGAGAGGTCAACAAGAATTAATATTATCTTAGAGCCATTAGAATTTTTCCTTTTTTTTGGTTATTCTCAACTTAAATTTGAAAAAAAAAGGTGATACCCATTGTGTTTCGTAGATTTTCCTAAAGAAATAACTTTTTTTTAAAAAAAAGAAAAAGAAAAAGAAAAAAGAAAATCAATAATCTATAATGACCAAAAGTCACCATTGGCAAGTAGAGCATATAATATTTATTACACTAAAAGAATTTATGATTTATCTAAGTGGGTTAGTTCTAACTAATTAGTCAGCAACAAAAGATACACCTTGTAACTTTACATATTTATTTGCATGTTAAACTATTACTTGTTTAGTTAAAATGGGTACAAACCTATTGTTTCGAGGGCTTCAAGGATGGGTTGAACCTACTCCTCTCATCCTTGCTCCTCCACAATTATTGCTAATTCTTGGAAATTGCATAATTCTCTATCTCACATAATTTTTTTTCAAGATATTCTAAGGATGATGCTATGTTGTCCGCGAATTTGGACCGCAGTCCTGTCCCGTGGGCCACGTATTATTCTTTAATTGAAATTGGATGGAGGACGGGTGGGCTCAGAAGACAACATGGGGGCCTGTGGGGTGGTGACACGTGCGCGTGTAGGCACGCGTGCGGCCACCCCCCGCGGGCCATTTATCATTCGATGTAAAATACAACTGCAACCATATTTACTAGTGTTTATACTAATTTGATGTTTAGTTGGCTGTAGATATAAACCATTAATGTAACAAAAGTTGGAATACATATATTAATTTTTCTAATTTTTTCAGCATTTGTTGCAACCATTTTGGCAATACTAATTCTTGGAACTTTATTTACTCTTCCGAGGACAAGTTTGGATTGCAATTATATTTTATCCATTTTCTTCAAATTTCCATTCTGTGTATGTTCATTGGACTAGCATTTGGAAACTTCCATTTAAACCCACCATCCGGAATATAAATGTACCATGAACTATTTATCGAAACAATGTTAAAATGATCACATAAGTATACTCTATGTGACGCAGCGGGACAGCGGAACGGACTTACCTTCGTGCTTGGCAATGGCCAAGTCGATCGGTGATGACGATAACTGGACCACCGTTGCTTGGTGAGAGCGAAGTGGTGCCGCAAAAACTCCGACGGAGGACCTTGTGTGGAGTCCGCACGAAGGTTGCTTGAAAACATCAAGCGAGAGACTTCCGAATCCAAAGAACAGTCGAGTTCACGACCAAGAAAATAAGAGAACAAATCTCAAACTTTAAAGATGAATTTTATTGATTAAAAGTTGTTCTCGATTGCATACAAAAGGTGCCTATTTATAGGACTTTTGTGACAACCTAATCCTAATAAAATAAAGATAAAATCTATCCTAATAAAAGAAAGTCAAAATAAGAATCCTATCATAAATAGGATTATAAAAAAAGTAAAGAAAAACAAAAAGGAATCCTAGAGAGGCTAGGATTCTACGCTACATCACTACGTAACGAAATCAAGAGTTAAATTGGCTCTTATGGTTGCCGAGAAGAGGCTAAGACCCTGACTGGGTTGCAGAATGTCGATGGATCGGACCACGGGGACGTATTATTCCTTCCATTTATTTGGTGGAAGTTGGAAGAGGGACAGTGGACCCAACAGGCATGCAATACAGCGTGCACAAAGTCCCATATATATCGCCGGGCTCTCTAAAAAAAGAGACATAAACATACACTTATAAAGTTCATCTTTCGTCTTTCATTACACATCGTTCGTCTCCATTTTATAAACAGTAAAAGTGTAGTTTTTAGAAGCAGAGTAACACACAGGAAAGCGAAAGCAGATTCATCTCTCTATATGTAGTCAGGCCCTTGGAGCTGCTCGAGATCCGGATGGGTGCCACCTCCCGGCCTGCGAGGATGCCTGAAGATAGTTCAAAGATAGCATAAGCAGCCGAACAATTATTAAAAGATCTCAAATCGACCATGTATCGTGTCAAGCTTATAAGTTATAATCTACTGCAAAACTTGAATTATGGACGATACAACTTTGCCGAAGTGGCATCCAAGGAAAACCGAAACGATTCATTGGCTGTCCTTTTTCTCGAAAGTTTAATATCCTTTTCAAGGTGCAAGTCGATAAGAACAACATCCGTATCAAAATTTTCATTAACATCAGGAAGGGTCATTACCTGATAAAACGCTCAGGCTCGAAACCTGGAACACCTGGGGGACCATATGGATCAAATCGGGCACCAGGAGGAACACCCCTGTTTGTAAAGAGAAGTACTGCCTCAGTTTACAGAATATATATCTATGTATGAAAGAAAACTTGTTCATTTGACCAAATATCAGGAAAAAAACCGTAGACTCACGGAATTCTTCCATGTGCAGGGATTTCACCACGATCAAACCATGACGGGTCATTGGGCCCTGTAGTTAAAAATTGGTGTAAGAACCCAAGCTTCAAAAAAGAAAAAGAAAAAAAGAAACACTTTAGCCTAATATCTTCAAAATTGTTAGGATGCTAAGGCTTACCTATAAGCATGCCTCCACCACTGCCAGGGAGCCTAAAACAAATTTCAAAACAAATTATAACATAAGAGCATACAAGGAAACAGTATCACAAGTGGCGAGACGGTCATACCTCGTAGGAAAAACACCTGCACCAGCTCCGGGGAGGAGATCACTGTACCCAGGAGACGGAATAGGAGGATATACAATTCTTCAGATCAAGAAATTAATAAATCAGTTCAGTGTAATCCAGAATCTCATGTTCCTAACCAAGTTAATTCATGTGACCATATAGGTGGATCCCGTGTCACTTCAACTAATTATATGATAATGTAACAACTTCACAAATATCAAGTGAACAAGCACGAGAACATGGACACACAAACCTGAATAAAGGAAACAAAAAAGAAACAGTAAGCAGTAGTGACTCACCCCTCACGAAGGTCTTGACGACCAGCAGAACTCTCAGCGGGTACATTGCTTTTACGACGTTCAGATATATCAGCACTGTAGAAGTGCGAAAAAAATTTCAGCACATACCAGCAAAAAGAAATGCAATAGAAATGTAGGCAAAACTGCCACGTCAAAGCAAAACGTTATGCTGATTACAAAACTGTCTTTTTTTTTCATCGGAATCCCTTGAAGTCTGATATTTACTATGACAGAACAAATTATCAAACAATATCGTCGTCCAGAAAATGAAAATTGGTAACATACTAATTCCCAAAAGAGAGCAGAAAGGGCATTGAGAAAACAGTCATATCAGCATTATACTAACTTCACTAGTTAACTGCAAAGCCATTCAAAATAAATAGAAACATTATCTCCATCCACACTAGCCATGTTAACCAGAAACATTTTTTTGCTATAAATTAAGAAGTCACCATAGCAACATTAAAAGAAGACTGTTACTTTTTGTCCAGTAAAAGTTAAAATCAACTATATGTTGATGAGGTAAGCTAGAAAACACAATGTACCCAACTCCATAGACAATAGTTACACAAAAAGAATACATGTTTGGATAAGAAGCAAAAAACCAGTATATTTTAGTATTCTTGAAATGAAATATCTAACTGTCTGAGTCCTAATGTTTTTTCAAGAAATAAGGACAGCTCTCGTAACTATAACTGTCCTAATTTCAAACTTAGGTGCTCAACACCCCCCAGTTTTAACGACCGGCTTCAGCCTGACTTGTTAGTGCCAAATTCCAAGCAGAGGTAGCTATGAGCAAGATACCATAAACCAAGAATGAGAGTTGGCAGGTAGATAGATCTACCTTTTTGTTAGTGTAGTTTAAACTCATGCAACTAAGGAGCAACTTTTAAGTTACCCTAGACTAAAAAACGGTTAGAGAAATAGGTCAGACGATAGTATTTGCAATAGGAAAATCCATTCATCTAAGAAACAAGCAAGATAGCACAGAAGGAATGATACTCCTGTACTTCACTTTTAGATGCTCATGTTCCAACAAAGTGCTTGGTTTCCATCTGCTTACCTCTTCTTCCTACTTTATGGAACTCACTTTACGATGTTCACTCTCCCAAAAATTGGAAACAAGCACTTGGTGACAGTTGAGCACTTGTTGCTGATAGAAGAGGAGGGGGGAAGAGAAGAGGAAGTATTACACAAGAGAGAGACTGAGAAAGTTGCCCCATCGCCGCAGCCGATTTGATTATTGTTGCTGAGAACAGTGTAAACTCTTTAAACCTTATCCTGACGTAATCTGCATCGTGAAATAAAAGCTAACTACAGTTTCAGGTATTATTAATAGCAACTTCACTCAATCAGCATCCTACTATAAAGTATAAAGTTCTTATTACAATTTTTGACTTTCCTTAATCTTCATTCATTATCCATGCAGACGTTTTCTGCTTTTGATTAGTTGGCTGTTGGCTCTGCTAAATGGACGTAAATATGAAATTTGACAAGCAGAAGACTTGGTAAAACAACAACTTGAAATGCTAATAGTTAACCATAGCTAGTCACGAAATAGTAGTGAAGTCTTGAATGTAAAGCACAGAGCGGTTCTAGTCCCTGTAAGCTTGGCACTGGAGTCAAAGCTTTACATAAGCCTAAGAAGGAACATAAATTTTAGGTGGAGGAAGACCGATATACAAATTCAGAAGTTTCTACGTAACAATGAAGAATAACAAAGACATGTCATTTTATTTGGTGTAATGATATACTTTTGCAATATAAAGATCCTTGCTGACCAAATCTGGACGCTACAGAGCAGAATTATGCATTGCGTTTAGCGTTGATAACAGACATTCCTTAACAAGATACATAAACCAACCATTGAGCAGAGAAGCAATTGAAAGAAAGGCAAAGTTCTATTTGACACCATAAATATATCTTAGCTCATTAAATAACTCCATAATTAACCAAGGTATTTGTGAAATTAAATATCCAATAAAGTATGCTAGATTATAAGATACATCCCATGAGACAGAAAACAAAGAAAATTTTGCTTTACATACCCTGTGGATGGTGATGCGGACTTCACCACTGGATCCAACTGCTTAATGACTCCTGCATTTAGATTCTCAAGCAGGCCCTTTAAATTCTTAAACATCTCCCTGTAGTTGCTCTTACCATCTGATGTGTGGTCCTTAACACTAAAATAAGTAGAAAAAACTAATCATATAACAACTCAGTACGACAGAAGAAAATTATACAAAGTGCAATAAGCTAAAATTAACATACTTAATTTGCAGATGAAGAGGTTCCTTGTTTTCTTCTTTCATGTTCAGAACATCGACCACGAGGGCATCTCCAATGGCAAGACACTTCACCAAGACCAACTTGTTCGAACCATTCTCAGATTTTGAGTAGACGAAGCCGTAGCTATCATCCAACTCATTCCATCCTTCAGTACCGACTTCTTCTCCATCTAAAATCAAAATTAGGGGGGATCAATCTTTATTGCAATAATATCATTCAAATCAAGGTTCATAGTATCGGTATCGGACTATTCCTATGAGTATTGGTATCGGCGTATCGGTAGTATCAGCGGTTTCGGATCGGAGTATCGGATTTTTTGGTATCGGAAAACAAATAATTATTTACTTTTAAAAACATATATTTTATACATTAGGCATAATTTTAAAAAAAATTCAGTGTTATTTCTTAGTAGTTTTGAAATTAAATGAAATAGTAGTCACCCTTACCGATTGGTTTACATACAATAGATTGATTTTCTTCTTTTACATGCTTTTACAACCTTATTATGCTTTAAACCCTTGCTGATTTGTCTTGTTCGTTTAATTTTCTTATCCGAATTGACCGAAAAAGAGACCCCCAATGTCGGTATCGGTCAGCATCGGGTATCGGTCGGTATCGGATCGGGACATGCCAAGCCGTATCGATATCGGCCGTATCGGATAATGTTGTTGAAAATGATAACCAAAATCCCACATATAATAATAAGTTATTTCTTACTAGGACCTTAAGGGTGCCTTCGGTACATGGAATTATTTTTTATTCCTAGGAATATTTAGGTCAGGAAGCTAATTACCATGTTTGGTTTCGGCTACAAAATTTATATCCAGGAACTTAAAATGCTCAGGAAACAATCTCACAAATCATTGGAAACCTATTCCCCCTAAAAAATGTTGGCACATATATTTATTTCCCACTGGAATAAATAAGTTTCACCTCAGAATAGGTAGGTAGGTATATTTATTTCCCACGGGAATAAATAATACATATTTGTACTCAGGTCAGTCGGGTCTAACTCAAGTTCGGGTCCAGGAGAGGTGTTAGTGACACTTATTTATAATGTGTTATAAATGCTCTAGCTAAACCTATTGATGGAAGAGGTTTCAACTTATAAATCTAGGTTAATAGAAGCTTATGCCCATTTAGTCCACCATATATTATCTTTACATGAAAATAAGAGGATAGTTGGATAGTTTCCTATGCTCTAATTCAAGAAATAAGTGAGGTATTTCTATGCAAAATGTTGCTCAATTTCGTATGTGGCAATTCTACCAAGATCTCTTCGTTAGTTGGGAAAAGATTCACCACAAATCGGATTTTTTTACGAACTTATCCAGAGAATTTGATTTGGTTCATGTTCGAGTCGGGTTGGGTTCAAGTCGGATCGGATCAGGTCCGGATCTGTTTGGGACTAGTTGGTGAAGGTCGAGTTCGGGGAAGGGTTGAGTTGGGTCGATGTCAGGTTGGGGTTAGTAATATTATGATAAAAAATTATGATATTGGTGGAATTTGAACACATGTCGCAATAATTCCATTTTTGTCATATAACTAAGCAGTATATCACAGAGAACTTGAAACATCCTTCCAATCCCAAAGTCCTGTCCATTTAAAGTCAAAATTGTTGGTGTATTCACTTGGTTTTAGGAACTTTTTGTCCCACATTGGAAAACCACCATGGTGTATATCACAATATAATAGTTATGCTTGTGTTGGAGTATGCACATGGGGGTGAGGTGGCCCATGTGGGTTGATTTTTCTAGAGGGTTAAGTGTAAATCACTAGGAACAAGCCTTTGTTTGCCACTCACTATGGGAAACCATAGGGGCTCAGCCCCGTAGGGGATTAGCAACTCGGAATCGGACGCGGGCAAAGGGCACAAAGTGGCGCTTTGATGGCGCACTTAGCACGACAACATCATCGCATGGCGCTCGTGCGCTTCTTTTATGCGCGAGTTGCTAGCTCAGGTGCATGCTCGAGGCGTATGCACGGGCTATGCTAGGCGTATGTGCGGCTCTTGCATCAGGCTCTATGCTGCAAGGCGTGCATGCGGCCATGCGCTATACGACATGGCATCTATGCGAACAGACGTCTTTGCGTCCTGACGCATATACGGCCATGAGCTAGGTGCATGCATGCGGCTGCTTTCGGTGCTGTCAGGCATGTCTGTGGTCACTGCTTTTGGCGTGGGCGGCACAGGCAGCGTTGTCGGCGTGCGGCGCACTGCTTTGTCGGCGCATAGGACTCTGTGACACGAATTTTGTGGGATTTGGTCTAACAACGCGTATGCGCACAAGAGCGTGTCTATTCTCACATAGGTGTTGGGCTGCTCTATAATAGAGCTCCACTTCTCTCATTGTAGGGAGTTGGAAAAATGGAAAGAGAGAGAAAGTGAGAGCCACAAATCCAGTCCAGTAGGGTCTATGTGCCTCCTGCAGCGCTGTGCACCTAAGAGCAGTTTGCTCATTCTTTCGAGTTTTCAAGTTGTCCAAGAGTGAGGAGTGTTTCAGAAGTTCTTCGGAGAACTTGCTGGCTCCTGGGAGTAGATCGTTTATGCGACAAATCTTGTTTTGAGCAACGGTGACCTGTTCACCCCAGCAAGGAGCTGATCGTTGTTCTTCTCTTGTTATATTTTCGTTCTATCTCATTGTAGCGTCTGCAAACGTAAAGAGAAGAACGCATTTGTTTATTTCTTCTTCATCCTCTTTTGATGTGAACGTTCTATCTCATTTGCAACTGTGTTTGCAAGGAAGAACGGATTTATTCTTTGTAGGGGTGAGCGTCGGTAAAATCGGTCGGTATTTGATCGATTTTTTCGATATTTTTTAAAATCGGTATTTGAAAAATCAATCCCAATATCGAACCATTTAGAATCGGTTTTTTCGGTTTCGGTTAAATCGGTATTCGGTCGGACGGTATTTTACCAATTAATATTTGATCAATTAACACACTTAATATTGTAGAACCTCTTAACCTATAATATATATTTTTTACTTTTTTTTGAAGCATTAATTTTAAATGCAAGTCTCTACCAACCAAACAATTAATTAAAATTATTAGAACAATATGTAACAAGTCGTAAACACCTAAAAATGAGCTTAAAATATCAAACGCGGTCACTAAGTTTAATCTTTAGTATAAGTTTAAGTAACCAAAATTTACTTCAAAATTCTATGAGAACACAAAAACATAAGCTCAAAAGATCAAAAAACTCAATTCTTAGCATTCTTAACATAAATTCAAGTCCACTAAAATCCATTCCAAGTTCTAGGAAACCAACCAAAATGTCCAAACAAAGATAAAAATGAAAATGAGTAGTGTAAAATTAATCATGAACAACATTAAAAAATGTGTGCGTGCGTGTGTGTATATATGTGTGTGTGTGTGAATCGGTTCGGTTCAGTATTTTCGGTATGGTATTACACTCAAACTGTTACCATTACCATTATACCGTAATTTAGTCGGTTCGGCAATTCGGTATCGGTACATAATTTCGGTTCGGTTTTTCGGAATATTTTTAATCGGTATTCGGTTGATTTTTCGGTATCGGTCGGTATTTGCTCACCCCTAATTCTTTGTGTTCTTGTAACCTGGGTTTCCCATATTCAGTTGGGATCTTGAAGTTCGGGGAGCAAGTTTCTTGCATGAAGCCCTGGACTTCTTTATAGTTTATAAGGATTAAACAAAGCGCATACTGAAAAGTTTTCATGAAGCTCTGTTATGTTGTTCCTGGCCTAAGTTCTCATCTTGCTACGTCTCGGGACTAATAATCTTAAAGCAAGATACGAGAAGAAGAACTACCGTACAAGTCTTCTCGTGACAAATTTTAATGAACTTGAGAAAATTGACGGACTACACTTCTAGCATTTGATAAGGATAAAGACCTTCGTCAAAGTGTGTTTGGGCACCTACCCGAAACTGTTGTTGTGAAGTTTGCACTCGGTGTGTTCAAACATCAATACTGGATGAAGATTTGACTGTGTGCAAGTTGCCGCATGGTAGATGTCCAAGACAGTTGCAGCTCGGATTTATGCACCTAGCAGATCTGGTGCATGGTTCTATATGCGTCCAACAGATCTGGCGCATGGCACTTTATGCACCTAGCAGACTCAGTGCATAGCGGTTACACATATTGCCAGAGGCGCATGGCGGTCTCTTCACTTTGTGCCAGAGGTGCATGGTGATCTCTGCTCCCGCAGGCTTAAGCGCAAAGTGGCACATGCGCATAGCTAAATATGTGAAAGTTGGTATATGTGCTGATTTCTTATGCGCGTTCGGCATATGCACGGGGGATCATGCATATCTAGGCACATGCCCCTTCAATTGCTCCAGACAGTAGCAATGCAGAACGGTGTCTGTATGACTGGGTCTGTAACTACAGTAGGTGGAGGACTACAGTAGGTGGAGGACTATTTGAAGAAGGATGACAAATCCTATTTCTAACCAAAATAGCAAGGTATGGCTAAACTTGATTGATTATTTAACTTGGTTGCTTTGTATGCACAGGTTGAGTCATCTAGCGTGGTAGCTGACTAGTGGACGGGCACTGGTGCATCTGGCCACATGTGCTCAAGATGGAGCTCCGAGCTGTTCACCTAGGACGAGCCTTGTTATGACGAAGGTCTCGATGGACATATATCTAGCAGAAGATCTGAAGATTAGACAGTAGTTCTGGACCACTAGCAAGGACACTGGAATGCGAGTTGCATATGCCAGAGATTTCCGAGGGCATGATCTCAAGAAGTCTGTTGTCCAATACAAACTTGAAGATGGACATTCGTACTATTCATATGGTAATTTCTTGGCTAGGAACATGCTTCTGAAAGATGTTCAATATTGAAGGGATGTTCGAACTTCTGCTGATGTCAATACAATTTCTTCATTGTATTGTGAAAGAATGGACTGAGAGTTGTGATATGTAATAAGCTGTCTCAAGATGTCCAATATATGCCTTATTTTCAGAATGTGGGGTAAGAAAGTGGAGGGATATGAAGTCTGTGCAAGAGACAAGACTGTCAGGATGCTGCTCAGGCGATTGGACCAAAGTAGAGATCTTCTGGAGTTGGTGCACTCAGATATCTGTGACTTTTGTCAATTCTCTATAAGGGTCGGGTTGGTGTTTCTCGAAGTACACGTTCGCATGTCTTCTCATGTCGAAGGATGGAACGTTCAAAAAGTTCAGGATTGGATCTGAACATCTAGCAGGTCAACAACTCAAGAGACTCAGAAGTAATTGAGACAAAGAGTGTCGTTTTTTGGATTCACATAGTTCTGCTATGAACATGATATTGGCTATGAAACGACTGCTATGTACTCTTTTCATATACTCAAGAAGAGAGAGCGAAGATGTTACATCTTCTCCATGAATGGTTCTACTATATCGTGAAGTCGAAGAAGTAGATCCATGGGTGGTACTCCCATATCGATGTAGTCAAGAAGCAGACCTTTCTTTCATTATCAATCTGAGTTCTATGCACTATCAGCTGCAGCAGATGAAGCAATATAGCTTCGGGAATTCAGGAATGATCTTCCTGTGATTGGTGCGCAAATACGGGTGATGCCGATGTATTGCAACAACAAGGCATGATCTTTCTTGTGGTTTGTGCGCAAATCCGGATGATGTTGATGTATTACGACAACCAGTTGGCTGCAGTAGTGGGCATCAGATGATCTCTTTTATGATAAGAAGATTATGCGGCAAGGGCACATGGACACTGAATGAGCACAGTCAGCGTGGATCATTACAGCGGGCGATGTTCGAAGTTAGAAAAAATTTGACGGATCCGTTCATCAAGGCCTCAAGCACCAGTTGGTCGAAGAATCAATGAGAAAATGGACTTAACGGACATCTGATATTATGTCTCTGCAATCCAACCATAAAGTTTTATGCTCTTAGTAAAAGAAATCTACTAGGCATCTAGCTTTTGGTTCAAGGGAGGACCATTGACTGAAAAAATATCAGGTACAGGAGGTAGTCCTTTTGGATTGTGTGAGATACGTACCCGGAACCACTGTAGTCTACTATTTTGTTCTTTATAAAGAACAAGTCCCATTGGAGGATGGATTTGACGTCTTAATGAGTTCTCTGATATCGTAGATGTCCGGTGTACTTGACAGGAGGCACGGGTAGCTCAGCACTACAAAGGAGCATAGTACTCCATGCTACAGTAGGGTGACACCACCATGAGGTATCTTAACAAGGTAAAGTCTCGGCTTCGGACCATATCACAGCGGCGTAGCACCGCATATAGGCAGTAGCCTAATGTTGAAGAATGGAGAGTTGTAGACAGCACTACAAAGGGGTCGATGACCCTATGTTATAGTGGTGTGACACCACGATGAGGTACCAGTTAGGGTAAAGCATCGGCTTCAGGCCATGTCACAACGACATAGCACCGCAAAGAAGCGCAAGACTTCATGTTGAGTAGTACGACACTACAAAGAGGCATGTATCCTCGTGCTACAGTGGTATGACACCACGACGAGGTAAAAGATATAAAGTCTCGACTTTATACCATGTCACAGCGGCATAGCATCGCAAGAAAGCGCAATGCTTCATGTCGGGACTCTTAACAAAAGAACTCACCTAGAGTGTATGAACAGAGATATAGGCCGTCTCTTGAGGGTAAACTTGTAGACACCCAATAGTCATACACCGAAATCAGGCTAGCACATGGCCTTTAATGTGCAACCAGAAACATAGCTGATGTCATTGTGTGAGTGAAAAAAACTGCAACTATGGTGCAGAATTCAAGTCGTTGGCCACATTCTTGTATCGTACTGTTGTTTGACCTATGCGAAAAGATTCAAGTCGAAGGCTACATCTCTCCTAATGCATGATAGCAGTCACTGTGAGGAACGCTTAACTATATAGTGATATATGTAGGGTTGTGTTGGTGGTTTCACTTGGCTTTAAAAACTTTTAGTCCCACATTGGAAAACACCATGGTATATATCATAATATAATAGCTATACTTGTGTTGGAGTATGCACATGAGGTAAGGCACCAATGTGGGTTGATTTTCCTAGAGGGCTAAGTGTAAATCACCAGGAACAAACCTTTGTTTTGTCACTCACTATGGAAAACTATAGGAGCTAAGCACCGTAGGGACTTAGCGACTAGGACTAGGACGCAGGCGAAGGGCACAAAGTGACACTTTGATGGCGTACTTTACAATTAGCACAACAACATCGTCGCATGGCGCTCGTGTACTCCTTTTATGCGCGAGTTGGTTGCACGGTTGCTAGCTCGGGTGCATGCGTGCGCGCGCATGCTCGAGGCGTATGTGCGGGCATATGCGCAGCTCTGTGTCGGCTATGCGAGGCGCATGCGTGGCCATGCGCGGCTCTTGCGTCATGCTCTATGCGGCAAGGCGTGCATGTGGCATGGCTTCTATGCAGCTAGGCATCTATGCGTCCTTACGCATAGGAGGCCATGCGCATATGCGGCCAGGCTCTATGTGCTAGGCGCATGCGTGCTGCTGCTTTCGATGATGTCATGCATGTCTGCTGTCACTGCTTTTGGGTGTGGGCGGCGCAAGCAGTGTTGTCAGCGTACGACGCATTGTTGTGCCGGCGCATAGGACTATGTGACGCAGATTTTGTGGAATTTGGTCGAACAACGCGTATGCGCGCATGAGCGTGTCTATGCGCGCATAGGTGACGGACTGCTCTATAAATAGAGCTCCACTTCTCTCGTTGTAGAGAGTTGGAAAAATGGGAAGAGAAAGAAAGTGAAAGCCACAAATCCAGTACAGTAGGGTCTATGCGCCCCCTGCAGCGCTATGCGCCTAAGAGCAGTTTGCTCATTCTTTCGAGTTTCCAAGTTATCCAAGAGTGACAGGAGCATTCCAGAAGTTCTTTGGAGAACTTGCTGGCTCCTGGGAGCATATCGTCTATCGGACGAATCTTGCTTTGAGCAACCGTGACTTGTTCACCCCAGCAAGGAGTTGGATCTTTGTTCTTCTCTTATTGTATTTTCGTTCTATCTCATTGTAGCATATGCGAACGTAAAGAGAAGAATGCATTTGTTTATTTCTTCTTCATCCTCTTTTGATGTGAACGTTCTATCTCAATTGCAACTGTGTTCGCAAGGAAGAACGGGTTTTATTCTTTGTGTGTTTGTAACCTGGGTTTCCCATATTCGGTTGGGATCTTGAAGTTCAGGGAGCAGGTTTCTTGCATGAAGCCCTGGACTTCTTCATAACGATTAAACTGAGCGCATACTGAAAAGTTTGCATGAAGCTCTATTGTTCCTGGCCTATGTTTTCATCTTGCTACGCCACGGGACTAAGAAAAATTAATCTTAAAGCAATTCAAATTTGATCGCAACAATTTCCTGTTATTAATCCTAAATCATACAAATACGATTTTCGCACGATTACCCATGAATTCTCCATTCTTCTTCATAAAAGCAACCAAAATCTATCAAAATATTCTTATAGAACCAAACAGCTAAACAAATAAAAATTCAACCTTTATTTCAACAATTTCCTCAAATTAACCCTAAAACATGCTAATATAAAATTCCCATGATTTCCTCAAAAATATACATGATAATTCAGTTTTTTGTTAATTATTACAGAGCACATACATATTCAGGTTTCCTCCCAATCTCAACCTCCTCCATCTAAAATCAAAATAATTCAATCTTTATTGCGCAGTCATTAACCCTAAATCATGCAAACACTTCACTGTTGTCCTTCTATCCTATAATTCTTCACTAAAACAACCAAATCTGTCCAAAAAATCGATTTTTCTTACAGAATTAAATAGCAAAACAAATAAAAATCCAACCTTTATTGCAACAATATCGCTAGTTAGCCCTAAAAACATGCCAATGCACAATTTCCACGCTTTCCCCAAAATATTACAGTAAAACACACAAAAATTGAACCTTTCTCTCAGAACCGTGAGGGGGAGCACAAAAGAAAGTACCAGTTGGGAGGTGTTCGGCGAACGCGTTCTTCCCGGTCGCCACCAGAGAATAGCCGGCGGCCATGAACGCGGCGTGGACGGCGAACGCGACCTTGTCGCTGGGGCTCCGGAACGAAGGACGGGAAGCCCTAATTATCGCCATGACCGACTCCTCCGTCGCCATTGACGATCCTTCGAGAACGATAGACTCCTACGAATTTGAGGAGATTCTCCGTGTATTTATTTTTGGGATTTTAGGGTTGTGGAAGAAACTAGAGTAATAAAGAAGGGCATGCCATAAAGAAGACCTTTCCACCGCTTTAGAGCATCTCCAAAACTACAACTTTATTGTTCCAACAACTATATAGTTTTTTTGTTTTTTTTTTACTCAAAAAAACTATATTGTACCAACAATTTTTTTGCAATTATAATGTCCAATTTTATAAGTTGCTCTTTTACATTATTTTTTAAAAATTCTAAATCATATCAGGATCATATAAAAAGGTAAATTATAAGGTGTAACACCCAGTTTTCTGAAATTGGGGTATTTTAAAAATTTATTATTTTTATTATTAAATAATGGTGATTTAGTCATGTTATGAATTTTGGTGATTTTTAGATAGTTTAAAACTACTTTCTAAGTCATGGTTTATGACTTTGGTTAACTACTAGTGTAACCCTAATGTAACCCTAGAGATTTCATAACCTAGAGACTAACCATGACCATATGAGCCTAACCATGTGATTAGGATATCAAATTACCACTTTTTAGTCAAAAGGGTATTTTGATAATTTATTAGAATTTATTTGGATTTATGTAATTTATTATTATTTAATTAGTTGATTAGTGTCATGTTGGCTCCTAACCTAGTTTAGCACTAATCTAGAGGTTAGCAACTAACCTAGAAGACTAAGTAGAGGATGTTAACTTTATGTATAAATATCTAGGTTTGATAAATATCTAGATATGTTACTTTTTAGATATTTTAGAAACCTAATATCTATCCCCTTGGTCAAAGCCTTAGGAACTAAGTTAGCAAGGTGGAGGGAACCCTAATATCTACCCCTACCCTTCCCATGGCAGCCCAACCCTACCCCCTCTATATAATCACACCCCCCTTCATTCATGCCTCATTTCATACACCATAAAAACCTAGTTTTCCCTACAACTTCAACCCCTCACCATTTAACCATTTTAACTCCAAATTGAGCCTAGTTTCTTGCATTGGGACCCCCTACTATTGAGGATGCTAAGGGAGGCTAGCTAGTAAGGTTTTCAAGACATTTGGGCATCATCATTTGAAGAGGACACCCCCCTACTTTGGTGTTTTCTTGAGTTTTCACTCAATAGGTAAATACCCCCAAACCTTGTTAATATTGTGTTTTATCTTCATGGTTGCATGCATATAGGTATACCCTAGCTGTGGGTCAAGTTTTGTAGGAAATATGTTTGGTTTGGTGTCCGTATCGGACACGAATCTGTGCTTAAATTAGTGTGTTTGGTGAAATACCACTTAGGAATAAAAGTTGTTGTTTTCCAAAACAAATTACACATTTGGGTAGCCCTTAGCATGCTAGACACGAAACCCTAGGACTGAGCACGTTATCGTGTCGTGTCCGTGTCCAAAATGGACACGAACACGCTGTGCACATACAGTGCACTGTTCCCTGCTACCCGACACTGTTTTCTCTACGAATTGGACACGTGGACACGTGCCACTTGGCACAGAGGTGGGGGCACCCTCTGACAAGCCCCCCTCGAGTTTCGTGACACCTCGTGTCGTGTCGAGTGAGAAATCCGACACGCACTGACCACACACTACACTGCACACAGTGTTAAACACGCACTGACACGGCCTTCGTGTCGTGTCTAGACACGACGTGGACACGAAGTGTCAGGCCTAAACCCTAGCCCTAGACCTAGGCTCACCCTGACACAAGCACGACACGTATCGATGCGTGTGTCGTGTCCACGAGGCTCTGTCCTCGCTGCACAAGATCGCACCATGCCCGCGTTCAGTCCCCTGCTGTTCGGGGCTCACGCAGGACACGACACGACACGTGGAGGGGTGACACTTGGTGGACACGAGGGGGCAATGTCTGCGAACATGCCCCCCAAGTTTCGTGGCTTCTATTGTAGTGTCGGACACGAATTCGTGGGTGCATCAAATTTACACTGACAGCACACACGTGGAAATTGGGGTCTGATACGGGCTCGGACACGACACTGTACGACACTTGGACACGTTTCAGGCTGTGGGACACCTAGACCAACCCTAGGCGAACCTAGGGACACGACCACGAGACACATGGACACGTGTGTCGTGTCCTACACGCGTGTGCATCTCTGCACGACGCTGTGACACTGCAGTGTCTGGAACTTACCCGATTGGGTTTTTAGACACTTGGACACGTCGTGTCGCGTCGTGGTGGACACTTGAGGACACGAGGGACACGAGTATACCTAGGGGCATGATTACCAACCTTTAGGTTTGGGTATTAGTTAGGTTTTGTGTCGATTTTGGGTTTACCCCAATGTTCAGAAATGAACAGTGATTCCTGGGTATATTTCAGTATTTAAAATGAATTTCAAATTGATTTTTATGTATATGTATACGTATATTTGTGTGTATATATACTGTATATATATGTATATAAGTATATGTGTGTGTATGTAAGTGTGTGAGTGTGTATATGTATGTATATATGTAGATATGTGTGTGTATATAAATAGGTATAAATATGTGTGTGTGTGTGTGTGTGTGTGTGTGTGTGTGTGTGTGTGTGTGTGTGTGTGTGTTGTGTGCCCCATTTCTCAGAATTTCTGAGATTAACCCCCCTTGCTGTCAGGACACCCCATCACCCTAACCCTCACACCCTCACACTCTCACTCTCTTTCTACTCTCTCTCTCTCTCTCTATATATATATATGTTATGTATATATATATATATATATATATATATATATATATATATATATATATATATATATATATATATATATATATATATATATATATATATGTTATATTATATATAATTACATATTGGTATATATTAATTGGTTATATAATAGTTACATGTATATGGATGTATTATATATATGTATTATATGTGGGTATTATATATATAGTTGGGTATATATGTAGGTTATGTATAGGTGAGAATATAGGGTATTAGATATATATTGTATAGATGTATGGCTATAGACACCTATATGAGATACATATACATATGGTATCTAGTTACACTAGCCTATAGCCTATGGTTAGTGAGTTTGGAATTGACCAATAGGCTTAGTAGACGTAGGTTGACTAGCAAGTTGACCCTTGTTGACCATTGTTGACCAAAGTCAACTATAGGTCAAACCTTGACCTAATTGACCTAGAAATGACTTGGATGAACATAGAAGGACTATTTGACTAAGGTTTGACTAAACCCTAACTAGATGATTAGGTTAACCATATAGATTATGAGGGTAGTCCTAAGTAGATTAAGATATGTATGGGGTTAAGTGAGATACTTAGAGTTGAGTCATGACTTGAGTTGGAGAATGGGATTAGCTTGATTACAGGATTAAGGTTGGTATTGTACTATATATATTTTGTGTGATATACTTGTATAGGAGATTGGTTATGCCTTAGCTTTGTGGTATAAAATCCTTGGTATCCTAAGACATGATAGCCTATGATGGTTTGAGTTAGCCTTATAGAGTTGACCCTGGACCTAATTATCTTGTTGACTAGTCTATGTTTGACCAAAACCTTAGTTAGTCTAAGATTGACCTAGTTTGACCATATTGACTAATCTGACCATTATTGACTAAACCCTAGATAACTTGACTAGTTTGGCTAGAATGTTTGACCAAGAGTTGACTTTAACCCAGATTAGACTTGTTTAACCTTGTTTGACCTTGTATGACTTAGTTTAACTTCTTGTGACCTAGTATGACTTAATTTGACTTAGTTTGACTGAAGAGTTGACCAAGTTTGAATTTGACCTAGATTGGCTTAGAATTCATATAGATTGTATTGTAGATTTTATTTATCTTCATATTAGACATGTCATAACTGTATTGCTCTATTTTAGGACATTGTGACCCTGGTACAGACATCTGATATTACACCACTCTTTTTAGAGTATCAGGCGAGTACATTCTCTGATAGTTCTCTCATTTATTTGTCAATTACTGTATTTCAGTTCTAGTTAGTTCTATGTGATTCTCTGTATCAACACGTATGGATATTTCTGGATTCATGTATCGACACATACCTTACTTGCTGGCCTCTATTACTGGAGTCATTGGAATCATTTCGGAATCATTTCTGGAATCATCATGTATTGGCCGGACTCATCTCGATTCTTTTGTCGATTTTGGATTCACTTGTTGGGCGGAGAAATATTGAGTAAGACATGTAGACATACCCCAAATCCAGAATCTCCCACTGGAATCTACCGGAAGCATAGCCATCTCTTGCCTGATCAGTGAGAGATGTGCCTGATACCTACAGCCGTTTATATGTCGACCTCGGTATTTTAAAACACACTGTTAGATCATAGTTGGACTCATCCTGGATTCATTGATCACTGTTGGACTCATCTTATACCGAAAATCATCTGATATCGGATTATATGGACTGGACTCACACTGGGATTACATTAGACTTATATTGTACTGTCTGGACTCATATATATTATTCTAGTTCAGTTAGCTTTTATTACCGTCTTTATTGCCATGATTCTTCTCTTGTTTTAGTTACCTTTCTTTTCTTGTATCTTACTGTTTCTCTATGCCATCATTACCTGTATAAAACTGCCATGCTCATCAATAAAACTGTCTATAACTGCTTTATAGTTCTTTGTCATTTACTTGGATTTTCTAGATGAGTTGTACTCGTTTCTGTCCTGATTGGACCTGTTGAAAATATTACAGATGATAATCCTGAGGACACATGCCCTACTTACCATGGACCTGGCGAGGGATTAGCTACCTTTGGTCCCGACTCTCAGGAGTGATTCAGGAGATTAGCTAGTAGACTACTTTAGCTTTCATGTTTTGACTTGTTGTATTAAAGTTAAGATATTGAGTTTGTATTATGTTTATTTGAGATATTGTTGTATTATTTTAGTAGTTAGTTGTTGTTGTCTTTAATTCCTTAGGTATAACTTCTGTGTTATCTTATCGTGTTTTAGACTGTGATTGAGTATATTCTATCCTTTACTTGTCCTCCATTCGGAGCTGACATCTGGACAAGTACATTATATACACTGCATGAGATTAGTTAGTAACCTAGGACAGCTTACTACCGTCGACATTGCGGCGTAGGCTGGACGTACCCACTTCTCGTGCCCCTATACAGGGTGCGGGTCGTGACACGTTTTTAGTGGTGGCCCATGCAGGTCGACACTAAATTGTTTGGTTACGTTATTGTACCAAGCATGCCTGCAATTAGGAACTTAAGGTAATTAGACAACATTAGGAATGACGCTTAGAACACCTAGAGGAATACTAGGATTGCAACATAGAAAATACATCACATGTTTGCTATTATAATTAGATTTTCTTGTCTATGATTGTTTTGCTTTAAAGAGTCCTTATAAGTCCTTTTTATTGTAATTAGATGGTGCTTACTCGTTCATCCCAGTATGTCATACCTGAGAATGGCACACTCCCCATCCAGTCAGCTGACCAGTTAACTGATACACCTCCACCTACCACCTTCCCCCACTCCACAGATCCACAAACCCAGATGCCTCCACCACCTTCCACCTCACAGGCCCAGCAGGACCCAATAGTTCCACCACCCCCTATCACTATACCTACCCAGGCTTCCGTCACACTCGACGGGAACCAACTGCTCATTCTGATCCAGGGGTTCCTAACAACCCATCAGGAGCCGACCACCCTACTCCGTCAGAGCATGGAGCATTCTGAGGAACGTACCGTAGTCCCACCACCTGTAGAGCCGCGGCAGAGAGCGGGGACGATCAAGGACTTCATGGGTCTGAACCCCAAGGAGTTCTTAGGGACTGAGGGCATAGTAGTAGCAGATGACTGGCTAGACTCGGTAGAGAGGAAGCTCCTTGGAGTTAGGATGTCGGATGACCTCCAGGTCGAGGCAGCGGGATTTCTGCTGATAGACTTGGCAGGGGTTTGGTTCCGGAATGAGCCGTTGTTTGCGAGAGGGAGAGCCACTTGGGATCAGTTCAAGACCCAGTTCAAGAAGAAATTCTTCTCGACCACCGCTAGGGTAGCCATGGGGCTACGATTCCAGAACATCCAGCAGGGGACCCGTTCTGTTGACGAGTATGCGGCAGAGTTTAGTCGTTTGAGCCATTTCGCTCATAGTCTGGTTGCTGACCCTGAGGAGATGACGCGTAGGTTTTGCCATGGTCTAGTTCCAGACATTGGCATTCTTATAGTGGCGAACGGTATGACTGACTACTACCAGAGCTTAGAGTTAGCCCGGAGTATCGAGGAGCGTCTTCTGTCTTGCAAGAGGCCGGCTTCTGTACACATTGAGGGACCCTTCAAGCGTCAGGCTTTCCAGCAGAAAGTGCCGACGCTACACCAGCAGACATATCGTCCTCCCACACCACATCATTCGACCCCGCCAGTTAGAGCTCCGGGACCCCGGCAACAGAGGCTATTTCAGCAGGTACAACATCAGTATCGGGGTCAGGACCCGAAGACGATCAGTTGTTCATACTGCAGGAAGCAGGGACACACCAGGGAGCAGTGTAGGAAGAGGCTGAAGGTTTGCTATACCTGTGGGTCTGATACTCACCAGAAGATGGATTGTCCTGTTGCACCTCCTTATAAGGGTGCTAGGCCACCTGTAGCTCAGCACCAGAGGGGTAGAGCTTTTGCGATGACGGTCGAGAAGACCAACGCTGCAGGTGACGGGTTAGCAGGTTTGTCTTTTCTGTCCTTCCTTTTCCATCTTGTTGTGTGATTCCATTAGTACCTGTCAGGATATGCTTGTGATATACTAGATAGTGTAGTTACCCTATTTAAGACTGTGGAATCACGACCAGTAGGACTATGATTGTATGTTATCTTTTGACTTTGATTGACTGGGGGTTTGACCTAGGAGGAGTACGACCATCTTAATTTCGAGGATAAAATTTTTCTAAGGAGGGTAGACTTGTAACACCCAGTTTTCTAAAATTGGGATATTTTGAAAATTTATTATTTTTATTATTAAATAATGGTGATTTAGTCATGTTATGAATTTTGGTAAGTTTTAGATAGTTTAAAACTATTTTCTAAGTCATGGCTTATGACTTTGGTTAACTACTAGTGTAACTCTAATGTAACCCTAGAGATTTCATAACCTAGAGACTAACCATGACCATATGAGCCTAACCATGTGATTAGGATATCAAATTACCACTTTTTAGTCAAAAGGGTATTTTGGTTATTTATTAGAATTTATTTGGATTTATGTAATTTATTATTATTTAATTAGTTGATTAGTGTCATGTTGGCTCCTAACCTAGTTTAGAACTAATCTAGAGGTTAGCAACTAACCTAGAAGACTAAGTAGAGGATGTTAACTTTATGTATAAATATCTAGGTTTGATAAATATCTAGATATGTTACTTTTTAGATATTTTAGAAACCTAATATCTATCCCCTTGGTCAAAGCCTTAGGAACTAAGTTAGCAAGGTGGAGGGAACCCTAATATCTACCCCTACCCTTCCCATGGCAGCCCAACCCTACCCCCTCTATATAATCACACCCCCCCTTCATTCATGCCTCATTTCATACACCATAAAAACCTAGTTTTCCCTACAACTTCAACCCCTCACCATTTAACCATTTTAACTCCAAATTGAGCCTAGTTTCTTGTATTGGGACCCCCTACTATTGAGGATGCTAAGGGAGGCTAGCTAGTAAGGTTTTCAAGACATTTGGGCATCATCATTTGAAGAGGACACCCCCTACTTTGGTGTTTTCTTGAGTTTTCACTCAATAGGTAAATACCCCCAAACCTTGTTAATATTGTGTTTTATCTTCATGGTTGCATGCATATAGGTATACCCTAGCCGTGGGTCAAGTTTTATAGGAAATATGTTTGGTTTGGTGTCCGTATCGGACACGTATCTGTGCTTAAATTAGTGTGTTTGGTGAAATGCCACTTAGGAATAAAAGTTGTTATTTTCCAAAACAAATTACACATTTGGGTAGCCCTTAGCATGCTAGACACGAAACCCTAGGACTGAGCACGTTATCGTGTCGTGTCCGTGTCCAAAATGGACACGAACACGCTGTGCACATACAGTGCACTGTTCCCTGCTACCCGACACTGTTTTCTCTACGAATTGGACACGTGGACACGTGCCACTTGGCACAGAGGTGGGCGCACCCTCTGACAAGCCCCCCCTCGAGTTTCGTGACACCTCGTGTCGTGTCGAGTGAGAAATTCGACACGCACTGACCACACACTACACTGCACACAGTGTTAAACACGCACTGACACGGCCTTCGTGTCGTGTCTAGACACGACGTGGACACGAAGTGTCAGGCCTAAACCCTAGCCCTAGACCTAGGCTACACCCTGACACAAGCACGACACGTATCGATGCGTGTGTCGTGTCCACGAGGCTCTGTCCTCGCTGCACGAGATCGCACCATGCCCGCGTTCAGTCCCCTGCTGTTCGGGGCTCACGCAGGACACGACACGACACGTGGAGGGGTGACACTTGGTGGACACGAGGGGGCAATGTCTGCGAACATGCCCCCCAAGTTTCGTGGCTTCTATTGTAGTGTCGGACACGAATTCGTGGGTGCATCAAATTTACACTGACAGCACACACGTGGAAATTGGGGTCTGATACGGGCTCGGACACGACACTGTACGACACTTGGACACGTTTCAGGCTGTGGGACACCTAGACCAACCCTAGGCGAACCTAGGAACACGACCACGAGACACATGGACACGTGTGTCGTGTCCTACACGCGTGTGCATCTCTGCACGACGCTGTGACACTGCAGTGTCTGGAACTTACCCGATTGGGTTTTTAGACACTTGGACACGTCGTGTCGCGTCGTGGTGGACACTTGAGGACACGAGGGACACGAGTATACCTAGGGGCACGATTACCAACCTTTAGGTTTGGGTATTAGTTAGGTTTTGTGTCGATTTTGGGTTTACCCCAATGTTCAGAAATGAACAGTGATTCCTGGGTATATTTCAGTATTTAAAATGAATTTCAAATTGATTTTTATGTATATATATACGTATATTTGTGTGTATATATACTGTATATATATGTATATAAGTATATGTGTGTGTATGTAAGTGTGTGAGTGTGTATATGTATGTATATATGTAGATATGTGTGTGTATATAAATAGGTATAAATATATGTGTGTGTGTGTGTGTTGTGTGCCCCATTTCTCAGAATTTCTGAGATTAACCCCCCTTGCTGTCAGGACACCCCATCACCCTAACCCTCACACCCTCACACTCTCACTCTCTTTCTACTCTCTCTCTCTCTATATATATATGTTATGTATATATATATATATATATGTTATATTATATATAATTACATATTGGTATATATAAATTGGTTATATAATAGTTACATGTATATGGATATATTATATATATGTATTATATGTGGGTATTATATATATAGTTGGGTATATATGTAGGTTATGTATATGTGAGAATATAGGGTATTAGATATATATTGTATAGATGTATGGCTATAGACACCTATATGAGATACCTATACATATGGTATCTAGTTACACTAGCCTATAGCCTATGGTTAGTGAGTTTGGAATTGACCAATAGGCTTAGTAGACCTAGGTTGACTAGCAAGTTGACCCTTGTTGACCATTGTTGACCAAAGTCAACTATAGGTCAAACCTTGACCTAATTGACCTAGAAATGACTTGGATGAACATAGAAGGACTATTTGACTAAGGTTTGACTAAACCCTAACTAGATGATTAGGTTAACCATATAGATTATGAGGGTAGTCCTAAGTAGATTAAGATATGTATGGGGTTAAGTGAGATACTTAGAGTTGAGTCATGACTTGAGTTGGAGAATGGGATTAGCTTGATTACAGGATTAAGGTTGGTATTGTACTATATATATTTTGTGTGATATACTTGTATAGGAGATTGGTTATGCCTTAGCTTTGTGGTATAGAATCCTTGGTATCCTAAGACATGATAGCCTATGATGGTTTGAGTTAGCCTTATAGAGTTGACCCTGGACCTAATTACCTTGTTGACTAGTCTATGTTTGACCAAAACCTTAGTTAGTCTAAGATTGACCTAGTTTGACCATATTGACTAATTTGACCATTATTGACTAAATCCTAGATAACTTGACTAGTTTGGCTATAATGTTTGACCAAGAGTTGACTTTAACCCAAATTAGACTTGTTTAACCTTGTTTGACCTTGTATGACTTAGTTTAACTTCTTGTGACCTAGTATGACTTAATTTGACTTAGTTTGACTGAAGAGTTGACCAAGTTTGACTTTGACCTAGATTGGCTTAGAATTTATATAGATTGCATTGTAGATTTCATTTACCTTCATATTAGACATGTCATAACTGTATTGCTCTATTTTAGGACATTGTGACCCTGGTACAGACATCTGATATTACACTACTCTTTTCAGAGTATCAGACGAGTACATTATCTGATAGTTCTCTCATTTATTTGTCAATTACTGTATTTCAGTTCTAGTTAGTTCTATGTGATTCTCTGTATCAACACGTATGGATATTTCTGGATTCATGTATCGACACATACCTTACTTGCTGGCCTCTATTACTGGAGTCATTGGAATCATTCCGGAATCATTTCTGGAATCATCATGTATTGGCCGGACTCATCTCGATTCTTTTGTCGATTTTGGATTCACTTGCTGGGCGGGGAAATATTGAGTAAGACATGTAGACATACCCCAAATCCGGAATCTCCCACTGGAATCTACCGGAAGCATAGCCATCTCTTGCCTGATCAGTGAGAGATGTGCCTGATACCTACAGCCGTTTACATGTCGACCTCGATATTTTAAAACACACAGTTAGATCATAGTTGGACTCACCCTGGATTCATTGATCACTGTTGGACTCATCTTGTACCGGAAATCATCTGGTATCGGATTATATGGACTGGACTCACACTGGAATTACATTAGACTTATATTGTACTGTCTGGACTCATATATATTATTCTAGTTCAGTTAGCTTTTATTACCGTCTTCATTGCCATGATTCTTCTCTTGTTTTAGTTACCTTTCTTTTCTTGTATCTTACTGTTTCTCTATGCCATCATTACCTGTATAAAACTGCTATGCTCATCAATAAAACTGTCTATAACTGCTTTATAGTTCTTTGTCATTTACTTAGATTTTCTAGATGAGTTGTACTCGTTCCTGTCCTGATTGGACCTGTTGAAAATATTACAGATGATAATCCTGAGGATACATGCCCTACTTACCATGGACCTGGCGAGGGATTAGCTACCTTTGGTTCCGACTCTCAGGAGTGATTCAGGAGATTAGCTAGTAGACTACTTTAGCTTTCATGTTTTGACTTGTTGTATTAAAGTTAAGATATTGAGTTTGTATTAAGTTTGTTTGAGATATTGTTGTATTATTTTAGTAGTTAGTTGTTGTTGTCTTTAATTCCTTAGGTATAACTTCTGTGTTATCTTATCGTGTTTTAGACTGTGATTGAGTATATCCTATCCTTTACTTGTCCTCCATTCGGAGCTGACATCTGGACAAGTACATTATATACACTGTATGAGACTAGTTAGTAACCTAGGACAGCTTACTACCGCCGACACTGCGGTGTAGGCTGGACGTACCCATTTTTCGTGCCCCTATACAGGGTGCGGGTCGTGACATAAGGGCACAACATATTTTGATCGGGGCTGTCCAAGTGTTAGTTTTCCATTATTTACAAGTTTGCCACTGAAAAAATTACTCAGGGCTATCCAAGTGGTAGGTATAAAAGATAAGTCTTATAATTTTTGTTTTCTTCCTCACTCTCCATACCTCACAAGAAGAAGAAGAACAAGAAGAACAAGAAGAAGAAAAAACAAGAACAACAAGAACAAGAACATCAATTTTTACAAACCTAGTTTATTTTGATTTTTGCTCTCTTCTAATTTCTCAGATCTCTTTCTCCAAACCCTACTTTATTTTTCTTCTTCTTGTTTGGACATTATGGATGAAACCCTAGTTGTAGAAGAAATTGGGTTATCAAATCACTACAACAAAAAATCCTTTAATGACGGCTAAAAAGCTTCATTAATGACAAATCATGACGCTTTTTTTTTCAAAGCAACCATTATGAAAACGGGTGTTATAAATGTTTTTTAAAAAACGTCATAAAGAAACCGTCATGAATAGTTTATATAAAAGCGTTATGAATAGTTAATATATAGTGCACAATTCAGAACAATTTTAAAATATCATGAATAGATAATATGTATAGGCTCAATGCAGCACATTTATAACACTTTATACTATTCAAATTAGCATATCCAAATCAGTCCATATAATTGTCAGGCCTAAAAATCAAATTAACATTATATATCACCATCTTTATTACATTTCTCAAAATAGAGTACATATCAACATCTTCATTACATTCTCAAAATAGAATATCCAAATATATATATATATATATATATATATATATATATATATATATATATATATACAACTACCAAAATTGTCCACATCAAAACTTGGCCACATAACCAATAATCATGAAAGATCAACGACAGCCGGAACAACCAGTGAAATCCTGAGAAAAAAAGAAGACAACCAAATCAGTCCATATAATTGTCAGGCCTAAAAATCTAATCTAATCATGAAATATCAAGAGAAAAGAGTAAAACAAACTAGGTCATGATAGGGATCAGGTATTTGTCCCATATCTGGAGCAAGCTTGACAGAATAATCCCTTAGAAAAGAGTTTTCATGAAAATGGGAACAATCATAACATTATATAGAAACCATAAAAAACTATTGCAGAGATTTTGCAAGAAAAAAATCAATTACAACGACGCCAATGCCTTTAAAAGGGAAGACATAGAACAGTATCCTGAAGGAATGAGGACGTTTCTATTTTCTTCACCAAATTAATTTAATTAGAGCAAATTGGCCTCTATATATACACCACCAAATAATGAATACCTGGTATAAAGAAATAAACATTCATGCATATAAATGTACCAATAATTCTGATGTTCTATAAATTTCCAGTCAACTGATTACATGACATATCCATAAATTTCCAGAAGATACTGGAATACTAACTGAGAATGAAATAAAATCAAGCACCAAACTGAGGATTCAGCTTACTGCTTATAACTCTAAAAATATTGCTTCTAGTTTTGGGTATAGATTTTATAGAATTTCTTGTTCCTATGTATACCTATATCTCACATGGTAAACAGAATATGTAGATAATTGCTGACCATGAAGATAATGCAATCACTAGTCATGCATATTCTTCTGAACAATTAAGAAGATGGAATTAAAGCTTATGTCCACAGTGAAAATGCAAGTAAAGTTAAAAGGGTAAAGGAAGAAACCTAGCCATGTAAGAAAGCCGAGTGTTGCTGCGAAGAAAAATTCCTTGCTGATACTATTGAAGCTGCCAAATAAGCAAAAGTTTAGGAACTGGAATCGCTACAAAATTATGTTTTCGGCAGAAATAGCTTCAAACACAAAGGAACTTACCAGTACATGCAAAGCAAGTTGCCCCACCCGTGAAGAAAGGATGCCCAAGCTGAACCAGTGAACCTGTATCCGAATCATTATAGAAACTTGAAACAATTTGAACCTTTAAAATTCATTTCATACCAGCCTGGGAATTTTACCCTTTTGCATATCTTCTCACTGCCATGTTGCCCAGGGAAAAAGACCATCCTGGATCCACCACACCCTGGCCCAGTATCCAAATATCTAGTTTGATGAAATGAATTTGACATAAAATAAGTTTACATAAATAAAAAAAGGCATAAGACATGCACCCAGTCTTAGAAAATCTGGCACCCAAATGCAATATATTTCAAATGACAAAGGTGAGAAGAATTGATATAAGACCATGAGGGATTCTATGAACTAACATGGCAATTCTCCAAAATCTGCACAAGAACATGGATATATATGTAGTGTGTATGTGTGTTACTGTTAACGGGTTTCAAATGCCAGTCATACCCAACCTGTGCTATCTCAAGTGTTGGAATTTTATGCATTGCATAGTTATACCAATGCCTTTCCTCAAGTGTTGGGATTGTATTTGCAAGTGTTAAGATGTATCCAGAGCATATCCAGGTATATCCAAGCAATATGACTACCAAGTTCTTATCCGGTAAAGAAAGTATAAATATCGACAACATAGTAGTATGCACTTAACTTGATGAAATTAGAGGTTGAATATGAAAATATCTATATTATACAAGTACAACAAAATGATGTACGTGCTCATGCCCATATTCATGCAACATAGGTAACTACTTTTGTACCTATCTAAAAATGTGTGAATCCCATATCTGGATTCATATTTGTATTGCGTCTGTATCAATATCCTATAGTTTTGGATCCTGCAACATAGGAAAATATCTTCAGGGTGGTAATAAGAAAAGAAAACCATAAAGGTTATTATGCAATGGTTATTTTAAATTTCTTTGGCATCTAACTGTGCAATAAAGAGGAAATACATCAAACTGAAATAGCAAATTCTAAGGTTAGGTAAGACACCATTTTCTTTATTCCAGAATATATCAAACACAAGAAGAAACCATGAATAAAGCATAGTACTGTCACAATAATTCTTTGAACAATACTGTTACTCTAGGAGACTATATATGTGAGAACACAAGTTTACCTACATTGCTCGCACAATATGGAAGCATGGATCAAACGTCAAATGATTCGATGAATATCTAAGCTTACTTGATGATGATCATTTGATAGAACTCCTACCAATTGTACTCGAAGCTGAAGAACATTGCTACCCATGCTTCGAGTACAAATATTATAGACGTGAAAATAATGGTAAAGGAAAAAAGAACTCGTACGCAACACATGGAGGGAGACGGGGGGCTAGTAAAAGAAAATAAAAACGTACATCTCTGAACAATAAACAACTGCATGAAGCTAAAATTCTCTGTTAACTTTTAAGGCCCTAGTAAAAGAAAATAAAAAAAGAGGAATGGAAGTAGGCTGGCAGCCGTTCGTAGTTCCGGTGGAGACTCTACTACCAGTGTATGAAATATAAATTCAACCGCATCACCATGCAATATGAATTAGTTGAAACAAAATTTCCTAGTAATATTAGAGCTACCTCCCTTTCACTCTGTGTACAATTTCCCTTTAATCAACCTTAACGTTCTACAGAAGTGTGAATTCAAGGTGTTTAATTTTCACGCCACAATCATTGGTAACAACATCAATTTATGCAGCCTTATGGAATTGTGTGTGCATATGGACCAGTTACCAACTTATATTAGTCTAATCTTGAAATTATGTTCCAGAAAGTTTTTAACTTGTATCCCCAGGGATACTACATGGGTTATGGTGAAAGTCTTACACTAGAAGCAGTTACATAACCCATTCAATAATGGAAAATAAAAGAAAGATGTAAAACAAATTACCCATACTTGTTGAGGAAGACGACGACCCAGACATCAACAGGCGCCTGGAAGACCTCCTTAACAAATTCCAATCCGAAGGCAGCACCAACCCGAACCTCGCTACCCACACCGCCTCCCTCATCTCCGCCAGCTTCTTCTTCCGGGAACAAGAAAATTCTATCATCTATTAAGAATGTACCCGAACAAGATTGCATAAATCCGTGCCTACAGAGTCCGACACAGCTATCCCTGTGTCCAAAAATTTATAGAAGGACTGGCTCAGACATAATATCGAGCACAAAATAGGCAAAACAGAAATAGATTTGGATAGAACTCTTGCGTATTCCACGATCAAGAATTTGAGAATAATAATAGACTCACCAATTCAGTCGAAGATTGCCCCTGTCCTCAATACTTCGTCCGCCAGATTTGAAGACAGCAACCCGAGCTTGACAGTGAGCGGCTCCTGGAACTGACCGAACAATAGTTCAAAATATTGATCGTGCAACGATCCATATCAGAGCAAGGTTGATAAGTTCAAACAACAGAACCTTCGGTGGTGGAAAGGAACTCACCAGATCAACTGGTTCGATTGATCAGGAGTGAAATCGAACAGGAACTTCGTAGGAAAGAACAGCAACGATGCTTCCTCAGAGATTTTGTACGTTTCTCCGATCGCCGCTGCGCCGAGAATTGATTGATCAAGAACAGGAAACCGATCAATTTAACCCATTCATAATGCTCCGATCAATAGAAGAATAGATCAAAAAATCAAAGGAGAAATAGAGAAGGACTTGTAATCAAAGAAGAATTCCTTACCAAAACGGGACCAGACCACGCCGGAGAGGAACGTCACGAACCCGCTCCAAATTTTTTGTCGGGAGGAAGAAGAAATTAAAAACCCTAGCCCTAATTTTGAAGAGAACGGGCTCTAGGGTTAGGATTTTGGAGTTCGGGGAAAGGAAGGAGAACGCTGCGGTGGCTCTACACCGATAGCTCAGTCGCCGAAGGGTTGCTGCGTAGTCGAGCCCATCGCCGGAGTAATTAAGGTTAGGGTTGAAAATTGGGGGAGAAGAGGTTTGAGGAGGAGAGATGCTGCTCGGTTAGAAAATGGATGAGAAATGAATTTTCTCTCTCCCACTGAGCTTTTATACAGTGAAGGAATTACAAGTTTGCTACCGCTCTAAAATATTAATGACGTTTTGTTTTATAAACGTTATAAAAAGTCCAGAATTAGCCCAAACCGTCATAGAAAAAAGGTATTTCTCAACTTTGATAACGCTTATGTATCAGCCGTCATTAAAACTCCTTGTCGAGCGTCATTAATAGGTCTTTTTATTGTAGTGAATCTATCAAATCTATTAGTCTATTAACCAATTTTTCTTTATTAATAGAAGAATTATGCATGAAATCCTAGTTGTAGAAGAAAACTATGGAAAAAATCCTAGTTGTAGAATAATTAGGTTCATATCAGGACCGCCACAATTTTGACAGTCCTAGAAGTATTGAGGACTGCCAGAAATTGTGGCAGTCTTGAAATAGACTCGATGTACAACAGGACTGTCACAATTTCTGTCAGTCCTAGAAGTAATGAGGACTGCCAGGAATTGTGGAAGTCTTGAAATAGACTCGATGTACAACAGGACTGCCATAATTGCTGGCAGTCCTAGAAGTAATGAGGACTGCCAGAAATTGTAGAAGTCCTGAAAGGGACATGCTCTACAACAGGACTGCCACAATTTCTGGCAGTCCTAGACATATATATTGAGGACTGCCAGAAATTGAGGCAGTCCTGAAAGATACTTGTTGTACAGCAAGTTCCTTTCAGGACTGCCACAATTTCTGGCAGTCCTAAAGTCGACATTCCCGAATGAAAAAAAAACATGTTAGGGTTTATTTCAATCTTGATAATAGAGTAAAATATGCATTTTAGGATTTATTTCCATGCATTCTTTGTGAGAAAAGAAGTATTTAACCTTTATTTTCATACATTTTAGGGTTTATTTAATTTTTTGGGTGCCATCGAAATTGGAAAAGAGAAGGAAACTAGGGTTTTGATGGAGATGGTGATGATGGAAATGGTGGAGAAGAAGAAGATGATGATGATGAGAAAAAAAACTAAGGTTTTGATGAAGATGTGAGAATGAAAATGGTGGAGAAGAAGAAGATGGATAGAAGAAGAAGAAGAAGAAGAAGAAGAAGAAGAAAGCTAGGGTTGTGAAGAGAGAGAGAAATTTAGAAATGATAGTGATTTTTTGGGTTTGGGGGATTGTGGGCTTTGGATAGCCCCCTGAGTGGAATATTTTGATAGCCCTAGTAAAAGTTCCTCGCAACCTGGCTAGCCCTAATCCTGGCTAGCCCCGATCAAAAAATATGTGTCCTTATAATTAGCCTATAAAAAGAATAACCCAAGTATTATATCGTACCTTTGTACTATAAAATATAATTTACAAAACGACAATTAACGAATGTAGCGTGTCAAACTCGAACACTAAAAAAAATTAAGATGTCAAAAATATCCGAATGTTGTAGTTGGGGGTGCTATTAAAATAATTTTGTCTAATTATAAGGTATATTTTGAAGAGTCTAATTCTAGGTATATTTTGAAGAGAGTAATGTTGTGTCAGAGAAATGAGAGAGAGTGTGTAGTGTTGTATTATAATAATATTTTGTTAGTCCTGATAAAAATTTTAACTTATATATTGTCTCTATCATAGTGTCCCTAACCAAAATTGTTGTGCCTACTACCTTTGGCCTCGTTTGGTTCGCAGAATTTTCGGGTTAAAAAAGAAAAGTGATTATTTTCTTATGTTTGGATGCCAAAGGAAATGAAGAGGAAAGAAAGGTGATTCACAATAGAAGAAAATTAGGGAGAAAGTGATTCCATCCATCCAAGCAAGGAATCACTTTCCCACATTGAAGTATTCACTTTCCTTTCCAAATTCTTTGGCATTTTCAAACATCGGAAATGAAAATCAATTGGAATTATAATTTCCAAAGGAAAGGAAATGCCAAGTAATTGATTTCCTTCCCTTCTATTCCGTGAACCAAACGAGGCCTAAGGGCTGTTTGGTTACATGAATGTGGATTGAAAGTGAGAGATTTTATGCTTGTGCAGTTCTTTGTCAGCCAATGCTGCCATTTCGGTTGTTTAGCTAAAGAATGAAATTGTCTACACTTTAGCTCGTTTTTGCGAGCCGAGCAGCCAAGTACAATTGCTACATTTGTTCGTTTTCGCCAGCCGAGAGCTCAGAAAAGCATGTATAATCCAATTATACACATGAACCTTCAACACAATCTGTCTCGAATCAATTAGAGTTGTCCAAATCAGTTTTGTAACCTTGAACTCTGATACCACTTGTTGAGAATGCTGAGTGACTAGAATCGAAGTTGGCCCATGAAGTATGATATTGGACTGGACCCTATGCCTTAATTTTTTTTAATGTAAGACTCAAACCAATTCTAGTTATCTACACTTTATAATCCTACTTTCTATCCGATGATGGACTAAATTATCAATTCTGTTGGCACCATATTTGAACGCTCAACAAGAAATGAAATACAATGCAACATGATCTTGACCTCGATTTTGTTGTGATATGTTTGTGGAGATGGTTAAAGGGGTGCATCTTGACACCTTCTGTCCTTAAATGGTAATATCATGCAATATTTGTGACATCATGGAATTCGGATTTCCATGCAAGCAATAACTTGTATACAACACATACAAATATGAGATATTGGCCATTAGAAATTGCTAATATTTCACACAACCCTTTGTATGTGTTTCGTGGACAACATGAGATATTGATTGTAGAAATACTAATCCTTTATTACATATAAGATTTGTTATACGAATTGCTTATGATTTTGAATCTATGAGCAAATCTCCTTTCTGATTATGTGATTGGTTTATAGGTTAAGTAAATGAACTCAAACGTCTCTTATGATTACCGAGGAGAAATATAAGATCATATTTGGATGACGGAAGATAGGTGAATTAAATCACGGAGGCGTATTATTTTTTTATTTATTTGGTAGGAGTTGGGGACAATGGCCCGACAGACATACAATGCTGGAAAGTTAGAAAACATTGTCAGCAGCTAAGAGCATCATTAGTAGTTGGGACTCTCCAATGCAATTTGGAGCCAAAAATTTCAAAAAAAAAAGTAAATATAGAATGGTTTGTATGAGAATAGTAGGAAATAATAAAGTGAGCTCCGGTCCCAAAAATTGTGTGGTCAAAATTAATGTAGGAAAAAATAATATAAAGTTTAGAATCTAGAAAGTTTGGCTCCAAATTGAAACTTACTATTCTACAAACGAGTTTCTACAATCTAGAATCTAGAGATTGGGAGGCCCAACCCTTCATCCATGGATGGATTGGGACCGAAATTGTAGAAATTGAGACTAGGAATGAGACTTATTATTCTACAAAATGTGCTCCTACATTCTAAATCTAGAATCTAGAAAATGGGATGGACCTTACTAATGATGCTCTAACAACAAAGGAATATAAGGACCATTGTCTTCTAATGACTTATAAATATTGTCAGCTAACTACATGAAACATTATCGATGATGTGACCGCGTACAATCTCACCTCTATATATAATATAAAAATGTTATTTATTATCTAAATTTTTTTGGTGATACCATCATCCATTACGTAATGATGACGATATAATGTCGATGTGACACCGATTGGTGACAATTTTAGTATTAAATTTTTTGATCACAAATAAAGATTTCATGAAAGAATTCAAAAATGAAATTAGAATATCACAAATAAATTTTTGAAAAATATCTTACCTATGCCATGTCAGCATCACGTTCTACTGTTAAAAATCGATCACAAATTATAAATTTTATGATAGAATTCGAAACAAATATCAAATTAGAATATTAAAAATGAGAAATTTAGAAAAATATTATATGCAACATTAAAATCGTCGCAACGACAGTGCCACATCAGCGCCATGTCATGGTTGATGGTGTCATCTAAAAAATGAGTAATGCTATTAAACACTCCAAAGTGTCCATTCAAACTCTCTCTCTTTATGTGGCAGCTGACTTGACATACATGGTAAAATTTAATCGAAAAATTCATCACCTATTTTTTAAATATAATGCTAATATTAATTTTATTTATGTTAAATTTAAAATTTGTTATGTCAGTTATCATGCATGTCAGATGCTAGTCAGCTATCACATAAATGATGAATGGTTAGACGAACACTTGGAATTAATATCATTTTTCAAAAAAAAAAAGATAATAAATAGTATTTTCGAAATCAGCAATACGAGAAGGGGGGGGGGGGGGGGGGGGGGGGGGGGGGGGGGGGGGGGGGGGGGGGGGGGGGGGGGGGGGGGGGGGGGGGGGTGGGGGGGGGGGGCATCTCAGTTCGATGCTGATGTGGCAGCTTTCGTGTAGGCTATGATGTTACCAGAAAGTCTAAGTCCAATAGAAAATCGTCACGCCAGTCAGTAAGAGGAATTTCTAGTTTGGTATGCTATGCTAACTATAGAAAAAGAACGCACAAAAGTTGAGACTCATGTGTGAATTGAGAACCCCGGGAAGTCTTTATGCATTAGATAATTCTTGTCAAAGAATACAATTTAAGATCATCATAAGTGTAATTATAACTCAATCAGCACTGCCTCTGCCTCCTCCTTTGATAGAATTAGGGTTTTTAGCTGCATGCATGCATGCATCATGCATCGTCGTTCTTGTTCTTGTTCTTGGAGTCGTCGTGCTCGGTTCGTCGATGAACTTCCCCCAGAACCAGTGGCTCTTCCACACGTACACCATCTCCTCGATCGGCACGTTCTTCGTCTCCGGCAGGAAGAGCGCGATGAAGGCGGTCATCACCGCCACCCACCCGGCGAAGAAGTAGAAAACCCGAACTTCATGTGGCAGAGCATCGACAGGAACACCTGCGCGATCACGAACGTGAAGAACATGTTCACCGCCACCGTGATGCTCTGCCCCGCCGACCGGATCTCCAGGGGGAATATCTCGCTCGGCACCAGCCACCCCAGCGGCCCCCGACCACGCGAACGCCGCCACGTACACGCAGATGAACGCCACCACCAGCCCCGCGTAGCTCCTCGGGATCGCCTCCGCCGTCCCCTCCGTCCCGAACATCGCCGCCACCAGCGACCCCCACCACCAGCTGGCAGGCCAGCATCTGCGTCCCGCCCGGAGGAACAGGAACCGCCGCCCGAACCTGTCGACACACGCGATGGACACGAAGGTGGCGAACACGTTGACGAGCCCCGTGATCACCGCCGACATCAGGGACGCCTCGTCCCCGAACCCGATCGTCTTGAAGAGCACCGGCGCGTAGAACATGATCACGTTGATGCCCGTCAGCTGCTGGAAGAAGGGGATGAGGACCGCGATCGTCAGCTGGGGCCGGTACCGGGGCTCCATGATGGTGGACCACGGCCGGTCGACCGCCCTCGCCTCCTCGCTGGCCGCCACGAGGTCCTCGTACTCGGCCCCGACGTCGTCGGTGCCCCTGATCCTCCTCAGCATCTCCCTCGCCTCCTCGGGTGGCCGCGCTCCACGAGGGAGTTGGGGGTGTCCGGGAGGACGAGGGAGCCGACGGTGATGATGAGGGCGGGGACCGCCGCGAGGGCGAGGCTGACCCTCCACCCCCAGCCCCCTTCGATCTTGGAGGTCCCGTAGTTGATGAGGTTCGCGGCGAAGATGCCGACGGTGATCATGAGCTGGAAACCGATGTTGAGCTGGCCCCGGAGCTTCGCGGGGGCCATCTCCGAGAGGTACACCGGGACCGACTGGTTGGCGAAGCCGATGCCGACGCCGAGGAGCACGCGGCCCAGGATGAGCGCGAGGACGCTCTCGGCGGCCCCGTTGAGGGCGGAGCCGGCCAGGAACGTGACGCCGCCGCCGAACATGGACCACTTCCTCCCGAAGGCCCGGGTCACGGACGCCGACACCAGGGAGGCGACGAGCGCCGCCAGGTACAGCGACGACGTGAACAGCGTCAGGAGGTGGCTGTCGAACTTGCAGTACTGGTTCGCGTCGACGCTCTCCTTCTCCTTCTGGTAGACGCTCGGGAAGACTTCAACAAGAAACTTTCCATCGAAGTGACTCCTCCTACAACAATGGTGGTTCGCTTATATATATAATCAACGAAAGGAAGACATAATAGAAATTTTGAGAAGAATGCATGGGTGATCAAAATCATGTTGCTCAAAATAAAATTCAACGTATTGTTATTCGTTGATCTGCTCTCAAAAATCAGCAAGTTCTAAACAACTAACTTCTGGAATGATCCTTTGTTACTCCTAAATGAAGGGAACATTCTCAAATTTTTATTCTGCCTTTTTTCCATCGTAGCAACTTGGTTGCACTTTTATTTCTGGTACAAAAGTTGGTTCTTAATCTTAAGGAAAATAATATCTGGCCCGCTTGCGTCCAGACCGCAGTTGGCGTGCTATATTGCCCCCCCCCCCCCCCCCCCCCCCCCCCCACCCCCCCCTCCACCCCCTACAGGCATGGGGTCCAGGTCGGTTGACATGCCATCCTAATCTTAATTCTTTGGCTTTGCAAGATATGGTTGTAATTTTTCGATTTTTCACATTATTTATCGTATGCATGGAAATAACAATCTCAAAATAAGATCCGGACAACACTATCTTATTCTAATATAAAAAAAATATTGTTTTTGTACTTTAAACCTGCATTTTTCACGATGAACATTTACGAAATGAGAATGACCTGATATACCGATGTCGTAGCCGAAGATGAGACCACCGGAGGAGGCGACGAGGCAGGTGACCAAGACGAACATAGTCATCTTCCCGGGGTAGTCCTTGACCCTCCCCCCTTATTGAGTATCGCTCCTCCCGCCATTATGGAGGGTGTGAAGAATGCGAGAGGAGGGTGAAGTGTGGGGAGGGAGGGGGGAAGGACGAAGGATGAAGAATGGGCGAGGGAGGAAGGAGCAACTTATAGAGTTGTGCAAACATTCTAACAGTCCTATGATCCTATCCCTTGTGCTTCTTTTGCGCCAATCCAAGAGGGAAAAAAAAACATCCACCATCCTATTTTTAGAAATTACTTTGAAACACCCCCAACCCACATCTTTCTCGTATTTGCACTACACCTTTGAAATTTGGGTTAATTAGACTTTGGGGTTACAGAAATATTCAAAAATTAACCTTTCGATCAAAGTCGACTCGTGTAGGCTATCTAAAATCTTAATAAATAAATTGAATCAGAAAGAGTTGGTACAGTTTTAACGAAAGTGTACTTTCTAACTCTATGGGAAGCGTACCATCTGGACCCGTAATAATTTTTTGAGAGCATTTCCTTAAATACTTGTTGGCTGAACTCAACAACCAACATTTCAATTGTTGTCCTGATGCACTTAATATCCGATTGCGCCACAACTTTCTCGCTAGCGAAGAAGGTCGTCACCAACAGAGTCTCAATTTTGTTTCGATAGAAAATTAAGAGATACAATTTTCTTTAGAATTCTTTTATAAATTGTGGAAAAAGAATTTTTATTACAAAAATGTAATTACAAAAAAAAAAAAATCTAACACAAGAAAAAGAGATCTGGAGGGTGCAGCGGCAGAGGCTCGAATGACGCGTGATCGTTTTGCTCCGTTGACGATTTGACTTCAAATATAATGATAGAAAGTTACAAAGTACTCTCGGTGCTCACAAACACTGTTGGGCATAGTGCTATTGCAAAGGTTACTCGAAATGCTCAGGTGTTTGTGTCTTGGTTGCACAAAATCAAGGCTTTTAGTCAAATCAGAGAAAATGACCGATTGTTCCAATTCCGTGCGAAAATGAACAATTCTGCTCATTTCCGTTCAGGTTGCTCTCGCGCGGGAAGAACATTTCTGCGGCGCTCCATCTTCTCGCGCGTAACTGCCGCGAACGTTCTGTGTGAATCAAGGAGAGTATGCCACGTGCAGGGGCGGAGCCAGAATTTTGGAATAGGGTGGGCTAGCTATCAGGTCAAAACAATAGCATTGCGCCTCTTTGAAGGATGATTTGGAGTTGCAATTCACCCTATCAAGTCAAAAGAATAGCATTGTGCACCTTTAAAGGTTATTTGCAACGCCAACTCTTCTTTAGAAAAAACCAAATTCCTCAGTTTTGGAATAGAGTGCGAGGAATTCCTCAGTTGCGTCTGAAAATTCTGGACCTTTGAGATGGCGCTACCACCTCAATCTTTTTGATGTATTCACAAGATCTTCAGAACTTTTAAGGTGTTGGCAGCATGAGTTTGCTATCCTCAGGATGCAAATGTGTACTAGTATAGCTACATTTATTATAACTTGATTCTTTTTTAAAGGGGGAGAAAATTGTTTATTTCGCTACTTGGACGTCCCATGTATCTCGTCTCTTGGATCTTTAAATTGATAATTATGAATTCCTCGACAATCTTGTTATAGAACCTGAAGGGGATAACCCAAAGAGAACCTCCCATGGGATGTTGGATTGTGCATCTTTAGTGATACCTAGAGACTTGATGTATCTCCAAATTTATGTAAAATTAGATAATGCTGATCCTTGGTCCAATTTACAGGGCTACTATGCATTTTAGTGTTTGGGCTAATTTGACTTCCATTAGTTACCTAGCCTGTCTGAGGTTATTATGTATAGATACTCTTATGTGTAGGTCTCGTCAATATTGCAACTTGCTTCACATTAATTAGATCATTTCTGTTACGTGCAAGATATTTTCGTAGACTTTGTACTGTAGATGTGATTTTGAAGCCTTTTTAAAGCAAATTTATAATTAGGCCTGGTATTATCAATCAAGCAGAGGTCAACTTACATCTTGAGAAATATTCAGAGAATCCAAGTTCTCTTTGTAAAAGTTTGGCATATAATTTCCACAGTAAAAGTTGGCATATAATTTCCATTCACAAAGTAAAAGTTTGGCAAAATTGCTGCAAACAGAGCCTTTCCTCTCCATATAATTTCCACAGTTCAACATGGAATCATTATATGTTGCTTAAAGTTTGGCAAGCTCCAACATGACAGGAAGGCACATTCACAAAGTGAGTGAATATAAAATTTAAACAAATATGTATCAGTATTAGTCAAGTACTAAGGATCAACCTTAAACGAGCCACATAATTTGAGACGATAACATACACTATGCCGCATAATTAGTCAAGTACTAAGGATCAACCTTTAAGTTTCTGACAGCAAAGTGCACATAAAAGTAGTACAAAACAGTAAGCATCAGAAGTTTAAGAAACTGAAGGTATATTAAGTGCAAATTAGCTAGCAAGGAAGGGGAAAAAAAACATGAGAAGCTAATTTTACCAACCAGGCTCCTCTTGAAATCACCAAGCATGACCTTCAAGAAAGATGCACTTTCCAGAAGTGAAGTACCCATCAAGCTAAAAAAATCTGCTCAAAGAAGAAGAAGAAGAGCAGCTGGTTATCAGTGTAATTTGAAGAAGACAGTAAGACATAATGAACAAATACATTAGTCAACCAAAATACAAAATTTGAAGACCATCTGCTCTCTGTTTGACGCATCTCTGGCTTCATCAACCAAAATACAAAACTTTGCATCCCCAACTTCTTTACGAATTTTACTTCTCACCATGTTGGCCATGATAGCAAAATCTCTTTTTGAATAGTTGGTGAAGTATGTGCATTCTTTGGAGCTTTCTCCAATACAACATCATCAAAGTTTACATTCAAACTCCCCATCAATTTTATCATCTCTATGAAGTTTCCACGATTATTAGAAGCCGGTGATTCATCATGACCTCTGAATGCACATGCTTGCAAACTGAGCCACCGAATACTAGCAATTGTCATCTTAAGCCGTAAACGATTCTTCGAAACTTCTTCAGAAGATTGTGCATTAATCACTTTATCAATATGTTGAGTAACATTTGATAAATCTTCCATAGCTTTTATAGAATATCTATGGGTAGATGTGGGACCTCCCATATGTGTCAGAAACACACATCGAGTTCCCTCATTAACTCTCTTCCAATTTTTAAACCCTTCGACAGTCAATGTGCAATGGAGAGCATTATCATTTTCAAAAAGATAACATGGGAAACAAAATGCTGCATCCTTTGAAGGAGAGTACTCTAACCAAAGAAATTGTTGGAACCAAGAGTATTGAAATCGACGAGACTGTTTTCCGAACTCATACGGTGGAAATGATGCCAATTTCTGCTGATATGGACCCATTTTGATATATGTCCGTCTGATTTCATCCCTATAATTAACAGGATGTCCACGTATCGGAATTCGTAAACCTGAATCTCGTTCAAGAGAATTTAGATCAACTATTAACTCATCCCTATGATCAACACTTGGAGTTGAAATATTAACATTCGAAGGAGGTGGAAGACTTTCACTTCGGGATGTTTCACCCCCTTGGTTTAAAGAATGAAAATAGGGTTTTCTTTCTCTTGTTTCCTTGATTTTCCATTATACTCCAAGTCCTAATAAATAGTGAAGTAATTAACATCAAAAATTTAGGGGTTTGTTTTACAAAAATTAGGAGGTTAGGGTTTTTACCGGAGCGGAGAAGACGGTCGGGCTGGTCCTGGAGACGGCCGGGGACTCGGGCTGGAGACGGTCGGGGGACGGGGAGAGCAGTCGATGGGTCCTATTAAATAGTGAATTAATTAAGATTAAAGCCTCATAAAATCAAAACAAAATTTTTTGGGAATTAGGATTTTAGAAAAATTGAGGGCTAGAGTTTTACCAAAGTAAGACTACGAGCCGCTGCGGTTGGACTGGAGAGGACGAGGAAGGGAGGAGCAGCCACCGGCGCACCACCGGTCGGACTGGATAGCAGCGGGGGAAGGATGACTGCCGCTCGGGCCTTTCCTTGGAACTTTTCTTTTTTTGACAAAGAGGGGTAGTTAAGTTTGCTGGAGACTGGAGTGGTCCGTGGAGACATTACAGAGACTTAAGTTTGTTGGAGACATTAGCTAGTGCCTACCTGGGCTAACAAGAGATGGGCTTTAAAAAAAAAAAAAACAAATTTTTAGCCCAGTGCAGACGCACAGTCCCTCCGCCCCTGGCCACGTGGCTCGCTGTTACACCGACTAAAACGAATTCTAATGATTACTGCGACATACTCATGACCAACTCCTCGTTTTCTGTACCATATTGCATTACACATCGATTCGCTTCGAGACTATGCCCATTATTAATTCCCATATTCATTGCAGCTGGGAAGGCGCGCAAGAGGAAGTTCGCGTATAGGCCTCCCATGCTGAATTGGCTTTTCGCGTATGTAGAGGCCTCCACCGCGTGAATTGGACTTCGGCGTGGAGGTCTTCCACGTGTGAATTGGATTTGAGCGTGGGGGGGGGGGGGGGGGGGGGGGGGGGGGGGGTTTCAACGCGAAATTGAGATTTCAACGTACGTGGAACCTCTTGTCCAATTCTACTGGAGATAATGTTTTTCCTTTTTTTCAATATAAAATTATTCTAACAGGGATTTCGTCCCCGCGTCCACGAGGGACGTTTCTCCCTCGACCCTCGTGCTGATCGGACAGTAAAACTCCTGTAGGGGGCGATTAGCGTCACCCGTCGTACAATATCTCATAAGAGATTTAAAGATTGCGGACTGAAACTTGATTACTTTTTTATTGTCCATATTAAGGTCGAACAAGATAGGGGTCACCTACATCGATTGTTGGTGTGATTTCGTACAATCATCGGTTGGGGGTGGTAGAGAGGAGTTTTCATTTGGGAGAGGTAGGATTAACTTTTTCGAGAGAAAATAAAGAGAGAAATGTGGAAAAATTAATTCTGATTGGCTATTATTAAACATTTATTTTTTTTTGAAATCTCACACACACATAATTGGGGGACTCGAATCTTGCCGGTCCCTCCGGGTGTCCGCTCTAATACCACTAGGCTAAAGAGTTCGGACTTAAACATTTATTAGGAACATCAAAATAAGACGTCAATTAAAGTCGTGACTATGCGACTTTTAAAAAAAATGTTGCTCGACATTGCTAATTTTGTAATATTTAGTGACGTCCAGCAACATATATTTAAATGTCGTAATTTAGTGGCAAAACGTTGCAATAAGCAACGATTAATCTCGGACAATTTTTTTGTAGTCCTCGGTAGACTTAAAAATTCTCATCAACGGACTATTAATTCATTGTTGGCTATACCAAAATTGACATGTCTCATTTGGACGATTTGTAGATGGTGATGATATTTTAGATTTAATTTTAAGATCAATCTTTGAAATCATGGATGATTGGATAAATAATGTTAAACTTCCAGCTCTTGTAACTAGAATTTTTGTAAAAATTAGGAGTAATATTTATATCTTCTATATAATGCGGTTTCGAAACCGTTCAAAATGAGCCGTCTAAAGTGTATGTATATCATCAACTATTTAATTTAAAAAAGATTAAAAAAACTTATAATCTTAAACTTTCTCTTTTTCTTCTCATAACCGAGTATCCACTTTTTATTTTTCTTCCGTATAACCGAATACCCCCTCTTTTTTCACATATATCCATAACAAATTATAATTAAATTTCTATAAATCCATATATATATATATATATATATATATATATATATATATATATATATATATATATATATATACCAAATCTTAATTTAAAATTTAAAATTATATTTTGATAATATTAGAAATGAAGAAAAATTTTACATGCAGCACGTGATTTTACTTGTTATTATACTATATTCTTACAAGTCGAGTACAATGGTTCTTGGTTGGCAAAAATTGAATTTTATCCAACAGTATAATATAATTATATATATATATATATATAATATATATATATATATATATATATATATATATATATATATATATATATAAAATTTGCCTTAAAATGCAAGAAGATTCAATAGTCCTTGTTAATTATAGTCATGTCGTATACTTTAAAAAAATAGTTATAAGACATTGCCATTTTATTTATGAGTGTTTCTACACGGGTAAATTATGGGCCACGTATCGGTCGTCTATTGGTCAGATTTGTGTGCCTGACACAGGTGATACGCGTGTTTGGTGAAAACAAACTGACTAATGGAGAGCCGACACGTGTCGTCGGTTCATGCGTCAATTCTTCGGTCGGTTGTGTAGAGCTTTCTTTATTTATATTATTTGCAACTTGATACATTCAACTATTCGTATTTTTCAACTTGATACCTAAACATTTTACTCAAGAACTCGATACCATCAACTATTAATTATTTTCAACTCCATACTCTAAAAAAGAAAAAGAAAAAGTAATTCCAATCTACCCCTGCCCTTCCCTTCGCCCCTACCCGCCTCCCCCCTCTTGACACCCTCCCCCACCAACCTCCCCCCTCTTGACCACCCCTCCCCCACCAACCCCCCCCCCCCCCCCCCAACCGCATCCGGTCACCTCCGCCCCTCGCTGCCCCAGCCCCCGGCTCCCCTACCACCCTTGCCCTCCCCCACTCTTTGGACGCGCTCGCAGCCGGCGGCAACAGTGGCGACGAGACCGAAGAGAGAGGAGGGGGGTGGTTCAGCCAGGGGTGGGGGTAGTCGGGGCTGGCTGGAGGGGGTGGGCGCTGGCTGGGTGTGGTGGCAGAGGAATAGTTTTATATTTGAACATGAATATTTTATTCAAAATTTTTCAAGATATCAAGTTGTACCATTTTTTTTAAATATTAAGTTAAAAAACTAAAATAGTTAAAGGTATCGGTTACAATTAAACCCTTTATTTATTAGGACAAGGAAAGAAAGATTCACGTGGACAAGGAAAGATATGGTTAGAGTGAGGCATATCCTCCCAAAAGGTTGCAGGTTCGAGCAACGGAAGAAGCACATTTAATTTCATGTGGAAGAATAAATGTGAGTGTGGACCAGATGCGGTGATATACAAGTGCTGGTGTGGGCCACCTATATATATATAGATAAGAGCAATATTTATTTCAATAGGGATTGTCCAGAAAAAGATAAATGGTCATAAATGCTAAGGATAGAGCGAGGTCAGCTTGCGGTGAGGTACCTCGGACTCCCACTCTCGATCAACTATGCTCGTTACACTGACTGTCAGGGGTTGATACAACATGTGCAAACTAAATTAGAGGGATGGCAGTCCCAACTTTGTCGTTTGGAGGTCATATTGAGCTCATCCGATCTGTGATCCTTGCCATAGCCATTTATTGGATGCAGGCTATTTATGTACCTGATAGGCTCATTCAGAAAATTGAGAAGCTCTGCGCGAATTTTCTTTGGAGAGGGGGCGTGCATACTATTGGCTGGAAGGAACTGGCTCGTCCAGTAGAGGAGGGAGGAGTTGGTATTCGATCGCTACGGACTCTTCGAGACGTAGCACTATATAAACTGGCTTAGCGACTAATCGATGGTAACTCCTTATGGGCACAATGGACCAAAAATAGGTATCAAAAGAAGAAGAATTTCTGAATGCAAGACATAGATAATAATTATTCAGTTACATACAAGAATATTCTCTGGCTCCGACCGATCTTGAAGAGCAGAGTTAAAAGGGTTATAAGAGATGACACTAACACTAACCTTTGGTTTGATCCTTGGCTGAATCATATTAGCATGGTGGAGTGTGAAGGATGCCCAGTGTTCGAAATCAGTGGGAGGGATGAGCCTCTCTCAGTTTTGATTCAGGGGGCAATGGAGAGCGGGCAACGGCCGATTGGACAGTGGTACAGAGCAGTATTGAGGCCCTTATAATAACAGAAGAAGGAGAGACAGATAGATGGAAGTGGGCGGGGATCCCAGACGACAACTTCTCCTACAAGAAAGTATATGAGCTGACGCGGAGGCGAGGAAACAGGTCACGTGGGCGGAGGTGGTTTGGAAGTCGGGAGCAGCCATGAAGATGAAGCTCTGTGTATACAAAGCAGTCCGTAATAGACTGCTTACTAGAGAGCGCTTGAGTCGAATAGAGATAGATATACCTAGCTTGGGATGTGTTCTTTGTGGCGGAGGAGTCGAATCTAGAGACCACTTATTCTTCATATGCACCTACTCCAGCCAAGTGTGGCGGCATTGTTGGTTAAAGATTGGTCTCAGAGGGACGCCTAAACTGGATCTAAATGAGATTGTGGAGGTGATTATGCATTCGAAGACTACCGGGGTTGACGCGTTTAACAGTGCAAGAATTCGTCTTCTGTCACTCCCCGATCCCGATATATGTATTCTTCATGGATTTCGTATTCGGTATCTATATTTAGCATATGTATAATTTCGTATATTATTAATGGTGACATGTAGCTTTTAGCATTGTCATAAGTGGAGTGATTAAGGATTAATGTTTTCTTAAACTAACCCCAACCCTATTTAATATCCTCTTCCTCACTCTCTCTCCTCAATCACTCCTCTATTTATTTTCCTCAACCACCACCCACCCATAGGCAAGTACAACTTGCTCAAAAAGAGGAGATTTTGTGTGCATTTTACATTCTTGATTCTTCCTTGATATTATTTGTCTATTGTGTTCTTCTCTCCATTCTCTACATGTTTAGTTTTTGAAGCTTTTGATTTTGATGGCTAGATTTATGTAGATCTAAGTTCCTAAAAAAACTAGGATTTTATGGGTTTTCATGGTTTTGATCTATCATACTTGGCTATTTTCGAAAACTAGTGGTCCTATGTTGTAGGAAATTGATTTTACCCAGTTTTGACCTTTGGAAAGTTAGATTTTGACTTGTTTGGAGAAAGTTATGGCCGAAGCAATATTTGAGTTTCTCCAAGGTTTGCCTATGCTGGCTCTGGCAGGGATGATGAATAGTCCCCTGCAGTCGCACGTGCAATTCTCAGCCGCATAAGCATTTCAGCCGCATGGCATCTTTCAGCCGCATAAGCCTTCGTGCCGCATGGCATCTTTTAGCCGCATAAACTTTTGAGCCGCATAAGCTTTTGAGCCGCATGAACCTGTTCATCCTGGCCGCATTAACCCGGTTCTTCCTGAGCCGCATGATTCATTTTTCCCTTCATTAGCCGCATGAACCTTGCCGCTTATGATCGCTGGTTCTTGGCCGCTTGCCCCGCTTACTCTCCAGCCGCATATGTCTGCTGTCCTGAGCCGCATGCATCCGCGGTGTCACTTTCCGTTCCCAGAATACGTATTGCTTTAATATAATTATTGTTCTGTATTTAAATTTCTTTAATTTTATGTTAATTAATTTCCTGTAATTTATTTTCTGCATTTTACTTTCTGCTTTTATACTCTGTTTTAGCTTTGCTTTGGGTTTGGCTTGGATTGATTCAAGTATGTTGGTTCATCATGAACCGAAACAAACCTCCACCTACCACCACCTCTTCATTTAAAGCCCCACTCCCTTTCTCTTTCTTCATTACTTCACCATTACTCTTCTTCCTCATAAACTCTTTCCACCTACCAGCCGCCTAGGCAGGTGTCAACTTGCTTCTTAATGGATCTCCATTTTTGTTGTTCCATTATCTTCTCTCAGGATTTTTAGATACTTTAGTACTCAGCATTTTTAATTTCCATGGCTCATTTCTTGTAAATCTAAGTTTAATACATTTTCGAATTTCTTAGGTTTTGATCTAGTAACTTTATTATTTTTCAAGTTTTGATGGTTCCATGTTGTAGAGAATTTCGTTATACCCCATTTTGACCTATGGAAGTCCAGTTTGGGCTTGGAATGAAGGAATTAGGGAGCTCGGAAGCAATGGCTTCCCATGGTTCTCCTTCTCAGAAAAGTGGAGAAGAAGAACAGTGCTTGACCGCATGAGTTTTCATGCGGCAAGTCTACCTTGGTCGCATGAGCGCTGTCGTTTTAGCCGTATAGGCTTAGTCAGCCGCATGAGCTTAGTCAGCCGCATGGACTTAATCGACCGCATGGCGCTATTCAGCTGTACAGCTGAGCCTGAAACCGCAACCGCATGAGGCTTGTGATTCTGAGCCGCATGGCGCTCATTATCCCGCAGCCGCATGGACCTCAATTATTCCCAGACGCATAAGATAATTTCTCAGCCGCATGGCGTGATCATTCTCAGCCGCCATGGCGCTGCGTGATTCTCAGCGCATATAGGCTTGCACCTATTCAGCCGCATGGAATTTCCCCTGGCCGTATGGGCGCATGTTGCCCGTAGCCGCATGAGACCCCTTTTTGTTTCTAGCTGCATAGGGCTTTGCTAAATTTGGCCGCATGAGACTATTCTGTTCCGGCCACATGGAATTACCCTTGCCCAGTCGCATGTAACCCATTCATTTCCGGCCGCATGAATCAATAATTTCCCAGCCGCATGAATGCTAGCCATAATACCTTTTTGGCTGATTCTTATTTCAAATTGACATTGATTGACATTGATTGACATTTATTACCATTGATTGATTGACTTGGCATTTATTAACATTAATTATGTCTTGACATTAATAAACAGGAATTGTTATCTTAATTTAGTAAATTGATCATGCATTCCTAATTGGAACTAAGAGGCTGGCTAGCCGTCTTATTGAATTGAATGAATGAGACACGTTCATATCATGAACTATTATAATCGACTGGCTGATCCTGAATATTGGCATACAGACACGTGCAGGTTTCAATTTATTTATTTTACAGAAGCAGCATGTGTACTTTATGGTCAAGGCATGATTATTCCGTGGTTAGTTTTTATTGTTGTATTACGCTATGTAAGACCTACAACCTAACCGCACGGGTATCGTTGTAGAGTTGTGCATATCGTACCCCGTACGAAAGTACTCATTTGAAAGACCATGATCCACGACATAGGATTTCGCTTAACATAGAGGCTATTAAGATAAATAAAATAATGATCGCATGGAGAGAACAGATTCTCGAGTCTTACATGGCAGCCCTCTTCGGGACTATTAAGTGCCCGACAGGCCGGCTGGTTCCCACAGATACTGCAAATCTGCCACACGGGCAGGGAGCGGTATCTGCTTATATTATTTAATTGTACATAGTATACTAACGACGAGCGTCCCGCTGGGACTCGTCTAAATACATGATTGGAGTAATGATTGATGGATAGACTAGCCTTGCTTGCACATAGTAAGAACTGAGGAATCCTCTATAATTCCAGGATAACTTGGAACTCACAGTAGCAAGCCGTAGTAGTTGCATGGCCGTTTAAATTAGTTTGTTTGTGTACTGTACCTACTCTGTTACTTAACTGAGATGATCAGAATGTCAGGACATGACGGGCCAACTTCTGTCCTTGTTTGGTTGGGAGGTTGGTTTGAAGTGTCGTGATGTTATGTGAATCCTAGTAGATAGCAGAGATCTATTATCATATTCTCTTATTACTGGCTTCATTCCTCATATCATGCTCCCTTGCGGTACTTGCTATTAGAGGTCTAATCTCTGGTTTTGCATGGCCAGATTTAGAGCCGGTCCCGAGGATCCAGCTTACTTCTACCTCCAAGATGGTCAATACTAGAGGGATGATCGCAGGAGGACTCGAGTGGGTTCCTTACTTCCCCGCTCGTTTTGTGAATTACTTTATACTTTGCCGTTTGGCACCGACATGTTAGTCGGATTGTCTTGTACCTACTTTTGCATAATTATAACTAAGTCAGGCTGCAGCTGATGAACAATTGTGTATACTTTACTACATCTTCTGGCTATGTTTTGTAAAGCCAGATATCAAGAACATTTTGACTGAGCGTTTGGGACGCCTTATGCTTTATCTCACATGCTCTGTTACTGTTTCTTGCTTGAATGATTGAGACAATAGATGTGAAGTGACCATAGTGAGACTTTCATGTAGTATGTACCCCCTCGTCTTTTAGATAGCATTAATCGTATACGGTATTCCTCTACCCGTAATACGTAGCTGGCTGAGTCATTCTCCCGCTCTCCAGTATTCTGGTTCTGGGGCGTGACACGCAGTATCCAGCCGCATGAGCTCGCTCTCCTGGCCGCATGGCGCATGGCAGTTGGCCGCATGAGCTTTAGCAGCCATAAGAGCCCGTTTTTCCGAGCCGTATGAAGTCATGCAGACTTCATTTCTTGGCCGCATATAGTGTGGCCGTATGAGCCTCAGCCGAAGGTTCCTGTGTGATTAGTTCTCATTTCTAATCTGACTCCCTATGTGAAGGCTGGATATTCCCATGTGTGTACAGAGGTACAATCTATGTGAGCACCGAGGTGCAATCCTATGCGCTAAGTGTTCCTACGTGATACCTGTCAGTACTCCCAAGAGTCCAGCATTCACATAAGTAATGGTCGGTAGCAATGACGTGGTATGTGATATGTGTTGCATTACACCAAGAAGGAGGGAACATACGTATGACTCCAGGAGCCAGTACGGATTCCTTCTTGGGGTACTCGTACAATGTACGACATCTAGAGGAGTGAACATGTGACCACGACATGTGAACTCTGTGAACAACCTAGGGATTAACCAGGCAACTAACCTGATAGATGCATTGGGTGGGAAGAATCCCGAGGTCGTGCCATACTAGCCACCCCAGGTCCAGACCTGACGTGTCGGGTTGGCCGCCACGGATATGGTTTCATTCGCCTAAAGCGAATAGCTATATCCGACTCCTACGAGCTATGTGTTAAAATGTATTAGCGCGGTAGCCCTCCAGGGGATGGTGCATAATCAATGTGTTATATGTCTTATGGCTTGGCTAGCCCTGTTGGGTTGACACGATCTGAAGATTCCTTTGAATCAGTAATGCGGGGATAACTCCGCCACATATAGAAAGCCGTAAAATTGAATGGCCGCTTAGAAAACAAACTGCTACTGTTGCCTGCTACTGCTGTTCTTGCTGCTGTTAGGGGGCTGTTTAGGGGGGAAAACAGCCCCCTAGCTGCTGTGGGTGCTCCCCCTTTCCCCTCCACAAATCCTCCATCATTCCCCCTCTATTTCCCTCTCTAAATCACTCTAAAAACCTCCCTAATCTTTTCGAATCCCTCTCTAATCTTTCTCACATATATATACATACTCACATACATATCCTTATTCCCATTCTCTTCCCCTCTCTACACACAAAAACACACACCTATATGTATGACCACACACACGTATATACATCTATACATATCTATATATATAAAATGTATATATATATAGACACACTCACACATATATATCAACTTGACTGTGCTTGAGCCTTTCGTTAGTAGCCAAGGGACATGGACTGTCATGGTGCGTGGTCCAACCCATGTCCTTGTTTGGTTTTTGGGTTGGTCTATCGTGCTAGGACAGGCTGTAGACCGAGATTACAACCCGAAGCTTATTATTATTATTATAATTATTTTATGCATGGGTTTTATCTCGCTTTTTTGTGCTCCCTTGTGGTACTTGCTATTCGGGGCTGACCCCGCTGGTTTTGTTTGGCCAGATCACGTAGCAGAGCCTGAGGATCCGAACTTCTTCCCTGACGTCAATGGTGCATACTAGGAGCATGACAGACGGGGGACTCGAGTGGGTTTCTTCTCCACCACTCTAGTATCTTCACTTATGTTTGGCGTTTAGCCCCCGACACCTGTTCGCCGGCAAATCTAGACATTTTGTCTTTGCACAATTGTAATTAAATCAGACTGCAGTTGAATACAATTTTGTACCTATAACTTTCTGGGCTAGCTAACTTATAAAGCTAGACCCCCATGATCATTTTGATGAAGCGTCAGGGACGCCATACTGCTTTATCTTATATGTTCATTAATTGATATTTTCTTGCTTGAATGATTGAGACATAGATGTTCGATGTGACCATAGGAGACTTGAATGTAGTATATACCCCTTGTCTCTCGACAGTCACGATCGCCGTATGACGTTTGTTTACCTTATATGGAGTAGCTGGCCTAGTCCGTCTCCGTATTTTGGTACTTGGGCATGACAAGGTTTTATTGGTGGCCCATGCAGGTCTGATTATCAGACTTGTGGGGTGTAACTATTATAGGAGTCTCAATCAAAACTTGTTCCCTTTGAATCTCTTGCCTCGATCTCTCTTGCCTCACCTTGATTGATAACCTGAATTGCATCCACGAATCCTCCTCATCCTGATAATTAATATCATGTACCTTTCTATATAGGGGTGCTTCTTTCTCAGTAGCTGGTGAGGCCAACGTGGAGGAACAACCGGCAGAGCATGGCTCGACGGGGCAGCAATCGAAAGGAGAACATTCTTCTGATCAGATCCGAGTAGAAGTGATATCTGAGCCAGTGGAACCACAGGTTCTAGAAACTCCTGTACCCCCAGCAGTGCCAGCAGCGACGCCAGTATCGGATGCTGCAGCACTCCTGAAGGTCATCCGGGGATTCCTGGCCACTTAGCAGCGTCAGGTGGCAGGCCATCAGCAACAGCAGACCTGTCACGCCCTGCTCCCGTAGGAGCGATCGTCCTCGCTAAGGTGTGATGCCGCACAGGCCTAGGTTGCGCCTGTACAAGGCCAAGTCCAGAAACGGCCGATTTGATGCTAGGCCACAGAGTCGCACAGAGAGTCCCCATTGCAGCGAAAAGTAAATGAACACAAATTGAAGCGAATTCAAACTTTATTGATATTCAAGAAGTTTACAAGCGGCGCTAGGCCGAGTTTACAAATCTCTCAGGCTTCTCTCTCTCTCTCTTTGAAACATAAAAGGCGTGCCAAGTGGTTTACAACATGGAATGATTCATGGCGATGTTCCGATACATTATGTCCTGTATATGGTACTCCAGCTCCCTGCAACGCTCCAAGGCTCCAGAGATAGCTCCGCGCCTTAGCACGTTTGAGGAAAGCTCCGCACCCGCTGGCGTCTCCTGCATCTTACAAGCAGACTGTGGGGTTATCAGTACATTATTATGCACTGGTGGGGAGGCTAGCTCGTCCACAATGCTATCATTACCAAACACGTTCTATTTACTTTTGTGCATCGTCTATCATTCATTGTCTTTCTAATCTTGCCTTATGATCAGTTTCATGGCATATTTTATGACCTATCTCGTGTTACCGGTTTCAATGTGTCGTATGGAAATACATGTACGACTTACCCATACTTACCGTCCGGCCTTTCCTGTCCAAGGTAAACCAAGTTAGTCAACAATTCAATATAAACTTTCAATGTCAAGTGCGTGTCCCTGCCTCAGGTTCTAGTACGTCGTAGGTACATTCTCTAACTCATTTGCATGAAGTACTCTTTATCATTTGGTGTGTTACATTTCAAGCATGTTCAGAAGGCACTTTGTTTAGTTAACTTAGACTACTTTGTTTCAATGCAAGGACTTGCACGTAGATTGCCACCAGCATAGCCCACTTATTCTACATGTACGGGTCGCTGGCATTACAAGCCATTTTGGACATATTCTCTTTGGCATTCTCACCTATCGAAGCGTGATGGCTGGTACACCTTGATAGTCTCTTGAAATGCCTGGCCTTACGTCTCCTTGAGTGGCTGAGCCCCCACTCAAAGCAGCCCGTAAGCCCCATGTTCTGATTCCGCCTAGGCCGGCCACGATATACCCCCCCATCGATCGTGCCGCGGAATCCCTTCTTTACGGCCACGGTATTCTCTCCCATCGCCCGTGCCGTTTGTCCACGACCATTTTCTATTGACTTGTCATTTAACTTAACGGCTGTCTTTGAGCCATAGGCTGTCTCTGAGCCATAATACGTTATCGACCAGGTTGGAGTCCGTGCAGTGCGGGTAGCGAGCCCCGTTGCACGTGCCCGTCATACCTGTCGCTACCTATTCTTTCTTTCTTATCTTTTATTCACTCTTTCATTTTTCTTTCACTTGTTCGTTCATTCATTCATTCTTCACGTATTCATTCATTTATTCTTTGATTCATTCATTCACTTACTCGTTCATTCATTCATTCATTCATCATTACGCAACTCCCCATGCGGGAGTCGCCTTGGCGATCCATCGGTCCCAAAGTCTTCTAATGTTGCTATACTCTACTCGAAATGACTATGTCGATAGTCTTCCATTTCTTTGTTGTAAATCGTTTATTGTTTCATTGTTGAATGCATAGGAAACTTGAATGTAAGCTTGTGCCTTAGCACGAGCGTAGAGCGCGGTACGAGAGTTTCTATATTTGCCGAGTTCTTTTTCATGTTCTAAACAAGCATACAAGATGTGATTATTCCCTTAGCTAGGTGCGTTGAGTCATTCATTTATTAGCATACGCGGTGTTGACGCCTAGCGATTCTAGCAATAGTGTCCGTATTGTTATGTGTCTAGGCTAAGCAAAGACGGGTTCATCGGAGCCACCCACCTTACCGATGTTCGCATCGGCCGAGCGATACTCTGAGCGCACCTTTGAAAGTCTAAGTCTGGATTCATCTTGACGGGCCAATGTAAGCCTTGCATCGATTCTTCATCAGGTTGATGCCAACTCTTCGGGTCGACGGCGTTTGAGTCGTTGCACTTGCCGTTTGAATCAGCGTTCCGCTAGGGCGGAGCGGGTCATTACATAATACACCACTCAAAACAAGTCTCATCCTCGAGACTTCTGAGTGCAGGTCATCCTACCATCCCTTAACTCGTGTCGTCGTGTTTCTTAGACAATTCTAACGAACGACTCTATCGTTCGATGGCATCGAACCATACTCGATACCTTTCCAAGTTCCGTGTCTGCATACGTTTGGTCGATTTATTGAATAACTTTTCATTCATTTTAGAGTTGATGGTACTATTCAATTCAAGTGTTTCTTCATCTTGGTTGCTATTTCTTTGTGTCAAGGGACTTAAATGGTCGCACGAGGCACGTTGTAATTTATCAAACTCAAGAGTCATAAGCGGAGGCAAACTCACTCATTCGTTCACGCGCATCTCAACACCCACTTGCAGCTGCATTCGAGTTCATCGTATCGCTGAGTTTCGGATCGTGCACATGTTCAAGGCATCCCCCGAATACGTACATTTCAACCAAGCTTAGCGATTAGCAAAGTCGGACAAGCTACTCGTGATAGTTTCGATTTGCCGATCGTTTTACTATCTTCAATTTAAATCGAACTCATGTACGTCTCACTATCGTTATCTCGATCCTCGAGATGATCCGACTCGCTTCTCAAGCGTTCTGTTTATGAAATTAATACGACTTCTTCTTAGCAGGGTCGACCAAGTCTAAGTAATTTCCGTCCGATTCAAGACCAAGTATTGCACTATCATCGAGTATATCTTCCTATCAATGATTCAATTTATTATCCCAACTTTACTTGCACATCATCCATTCCTATCATTCCCTTCGTTTGGGGCCAATCTCGTCATTGTTCACGTACACTCCGCCTACACGTTTCCTCGATTTCGGGCCACGCTTGTACTAGTATTAATACTCTCTTTACACGATTTTAAGTTTTCGACACTCTTTCATTCCTCAAGTCATGCTTGAACTCAACGTATCACTTGGCTGGATCGTGCACACATTCCAGGCGTCCCAAAAATACATGTATTCAGCCAAGCCGCATGATAGAGAATTCGTCATTCTCACTCGAGTCGCATCGTGCACATACTCAGGCGTCCCTGAAATATATGCATGTCAGCCGAATCTCGTGAGCAGGATTTCCTATTCTTGCATCATTCAATCCATCCATGTCAATCCTCAAGATCAATCTTTTGACTTCTACACTTGAAACAGGGCGTCTCGCCTAACCGCTAGGCCATTTCTCAAGGCTAAATTAATATCAGGATTGGAATCATAGTTCCCTAACAATAATGCCAACACTGACCCCAATCCTAGGGTCAAACCAAAGTCGGTAGTACGGGATTTTCTACCCAAGCTCGCGTCACTCAGATTTCTAAACATCGAGCACGATCACCTATTCGCATCAATGCATTCGTTGCGCATATTCGAATCCATTCAAATCACCAATTTTAACCAATTTATGTATTCGATCACGAGGTCGTCTAGCTTTGACAATATGTTGTGCCCCAATCTTACGCAAGTTCGATTATCCACGGTGGTTCATGAATCACCATGCAACGCTCCCGCAGAATAATCATTCTCATCGGGGCGTAACTCTTGCTTGCGTCTAGACTAATTCATTCTCGATACACGGATTGGACCTACGAAATCCTCAAATTTAACCTTCACGCATGCTAAGTCATTTTCGAGTCCACATTCACGTCAAACCACAAGTCGATGTATCAAATTTGCCATGCCATGCAAGTTCGATCACCCCCGCTGTATGAATCACTATACCAGCGCTCACGCGGAGTGATCGCCCTAATCGGCGTGACGCATGTGCGAGGGGAGTTGCGCTCACATAAGACAAGAACGTCAACGTTGTGGTTGTCAACGAATATATCCAAACATTTTCATTTTTCATACAAGCCAAGATCTCGGTTCGATAGTTTGACCGTCATTCGTTCAACTAGAAAATCCTCGAGCCACGTCTATATTTTCTTCGACACGTCTCAATATCCCGAGTATAGCATCCATCAGAACAATGACATTTGCACGATCGTCATTTGTCGAGTCAGAGTACCCCCGAGTTATCACAAATCGATCTTTGATACGCCTCAATACCATCGACGATATGCGTAACCTGACGATCTTCCTTTGTAACCAATTTTGAGTCGTACGACTGATGCTATTGTCCGAACTGGATATACCATAATTCCATTCGATTCAATCCAAGATCAAGTTCGATCGCTATTCCTCAAGCTAGTGTTTGCCATTAAAATTGTTTTGATTGAAATCTTAATACAAACAGAACAGTGATACAATATAGGACTTAGATGTAGTCCTAGGAGTACACTTTTGTTTAAGCTGGGTCCTTAGTGCCAATGGAGCGAGTGTTAATGCGTTGACTCCGTTGACCGGCTGACGACGGTTATCGGTTCTCTGAAGGTGTTGATTGCTCTGGGTGCTGGAGCTTGCTGAGAGGAGGAAGACGTTGAGTGTCTAGAACTGCCTCTCGGTGATTCTCTGTTGTGGATTCTTGTGTGTTCTGAGTCTCTGTGTGTGTGTGAAGGAGATGATCCTTCTATTTATAGTTTTACAGAATGGCTGCTCATGCGCGCATGCAGGATGCGCCGGTGTGGGGATGCCACGTGGAGATTGCTGATGGAGGCGCACGGATGCTGCGCCCTGATCGAGGGGGAGAACTCTTCATACTGCTGTTGTGAGCCGGCACGTAGCAGAGAGAAGATCTTTCCGTTGCTGAAATCTTGGATGAGTTGAGTCAAAAGACACGTGTCGTCGACTCATGGTTCGAAGATCTCGGATTTGGTGGAGAGAAGTGATCTGGTGAGCTGCGCCTTGGATTGGGCGCAGGAGGAGGCTGCGGCTCATAACCTTTAGGAGTTAAAACCATTTGGGGCGCATGGCTTTTGAGACGCATGCAGGCGACTTTCCTTCTGTCTTTCGGGATCAGAGAGCAGTCTGAGGCGCATGGCTTTTGAGGCGCATGCTGATTTGGACGCATGGCCGTAGAGGCGCATGCTGATGGTGGAGTGGCCACGTGGCAGTAGCCGTGGAAATAAAGTCATGATGATGCTGACGTTGCCGACGCTTCATTTTCTGAATAAAGCTGTCAACTGTTCAAACTTTGGGAGGCGTGCTGCCAACTCTGTCAGTTCAGCATTTAATGTTGGTGACGTTCGATGGACAGCTGAGTGGGCGTGTCGGTTGGCGTTCCACTCGGTATGGAGATGTGTGAGGGCGCACCCTCTGTAATGCGCCGAGTACTGCAGGACGCGTCTGTGTGATGCGCTGATGCCGAAGGGCGCGTCCGTGTGATGCGCTGTCTGGCTGGCGCATCGGACATGTCTTTTAATGATGCGGCTGTCTCGCTCTTCGAGTGCCATAAATAGCCGTTTGGCTGAATTCGAGGCGTCCGGTTCATCCATTTAATGTAAATTCATTACACGGAATTCGGAGGGCCATCCACTTGGCACGTGGGTTTGATCTGCCCGGCCTATAAATAGTGGCATGGAGAGAAGATTTTGCTTCTCATTCCCTCACGTTCTTCCAACATGAACTTGAACATGCGGGTGCATTCTGTTGACGAAGTGCTCCCGAGGGTGAAGATAAGACGCTGTGTTGTCTTCGATGCTCTTGAAGGTGACTGTTACATCCAAAAGACGGAGTCGAGGGCTTCTGAGGCAGGCGAAAGGTGCCTGTTGCATCCAAAGATGGGGATGCTCGAGCCTTGTCTCCGTTATTTCGGAAGAGCCGTAGATCGGAATGGCGGTGCTAGGCTCTCTCTTCCTTCAAAGTGGGTGTCGCCCACTTTGATTGTGTTGAAAGCTGCTCCTTTAGCCGCAGTTTCGATCACGGTCTTCCTTCGGCTTTGGAGGCTCTTTCGAAGCCTCCCCTGGCCACAGCATTTGCGGTGCTTCTCTTCCTTGGTTCCAGCTAGAGGGTTAAATGCTTTGTGTCGAAGCATTTATCAGGCGAGCCTGGTTGGAAGAGCGGCACATAACTGGGCTCTGCTCGGCCAGGTGAGCCTGGCTGGAAAAATTTGGCTGAAGGGATGCACATAGCTGGGCTGTTGAAGGGATGCACACAACTGAGCTGGATGTACATGACTGAGCTGCTGAAGATATGGTGGGATACGCCTGGTTGGAGGCGCATGATGTCTGCTGCGCCTGACTGACAGCGCATGGTGACTGGCAGCGCATGATGATGCTGCGCCTAACTGGAGGCGCATGGTGGCCGCTGCGCTTATTTGGAGGCGCGTGGTAGCCGCTGGCTGTAGACTTAGGATCTTTCTTTGTAGAAATTCCCCTTTGTACAACCTTTTTTAGACATGTAATAGACTTTTATATATAAATGAAAAGTCCTTCTTCAAATGTCCATGGTTATTGACTTTGCTGTGAAGTTCTTCGTCTGAGTTCTAGCGCATGTAGTGTCTGGCGCATGGACTTTCTGGTTGTGAAATTCCATGCTTCTACAAGACCCCCTTCAAAGTTTTCAAAACATTTGAATAAGTTTTGGAATACTTTGAATAAGAAGCATGGAGGTCAGGGCGCATGATTTCTGGGCGCATGCCTGTTCGGCGCATGCTCTTCTCAGTTAATGATGATGGTGCCTCGGTAACCGAAAAGATTAATGATGATCTTTTGGTTTTATTTGCTGCTATCTTTGCACAGAACCCGAGGCGACGGCTGAGATCACACGTCATCTGTTCACGCGTGCGACCAAGCCCTATAAATAGGTAAGAGTTGGAGAGAGAAATAGTTCTTCTTCTCTGTGCCTCTGCTTCTTTAGAGTTTCTTCTTCAAAACCCTAACTTCTCCTTCCTCGAGGAAATGGCTCCCAAAACTCCTCGCGGTGCTGCCGGCAAGGGAAAGGAGAAAGCGAAGGAGTCTGTCGATGAGGATGTACCTATCACTCTTGCGCCTCTTGCCGACGTTCGTCCTGAGGTGACAGGTGAGTTTCGTCTCTGCTTTGGACCCTGTGCCCTAACTGCCGACGCGTATAGACTTCGGTCTTTGATGATACGCCGAGGTTCTATCCTGCCAACGTGCATAGGTTTATACCTTTATCATGTACCGAGGTTTTAATGGCTGACGCGCATGGGTTTTATTCCCTGAAGATGCGCCGAAGCCTTTGCTGACGCGCATGGGCTCATGCTCTGATAATGTGCCGAAGCTCCAATGCCAACGCGTATGGGCTTACGCCCTGATGATGCGCGAGACATGCTGACGCGCATGGGCCTATGCCCTGATGATGCGCCGAAGCAGATACGCATGGGTTCATACCCTGATGATGCGCCGAAGCAGATACGCATGGGTTCATACCCTGGCAATGCGCCAGTCTGCTTGACATATTTTGTCTTTTTACCTGACTTTCACTTTTGTTGTACCAGTGTCGATGACGATCCCTTTGTTGAATGAGGTCCTCCTGGACGCTTCTCTTTGTCAGATGGGAGTTGATTTTGATGAGACGGTGATCAACCCTGCAAAGGATGCTATCCTTCAGGACCAACCTCGTGAGAGGATGCTGCAAATCCAGGTCCAGTTGCCGCTTTTCCTCCAGAGTATGATGGAGAGCGGTAAACTGAAGTCTGCTGATTCTGAAGGTATGACTTTCTTAAAGCCTGCCTTTCTGTTTGGCGACCGATTAGTCTCTTCCGAAGCGAAGATATTGAAGATCAGAGAAGACGTTCTTTGCTGCTAAGGGCATGATGTTATACATGCGACAGGTTGACCGCCAGTTGCCACTGACAGCCTTTATCGTCTAGCTTCGAAGAGAAGGATGGGTTGGGAACTTACTCCTTCTCAAGGAGGTGCCTTGGGGGGTTCCCTTTCGATTGATACCACCTCGAACCAGCGAGAACCTTGACCGCCTCACGAACCGGTTCTTCGTTCAGTTACCGAGCTTTACGTCCCGGAAGCATCTATAGTGAAGTCCCAAATGACACGTTTCCCTTCAGTGCCCCGACTTTTGCAAATCGGATGCTGACGTCGAAGGTCACGTATCCGACAGCTGGTTTTAGAGTCGAAGGTTGGTGTCACTACATTCCAAAGTGGGACGAGTGACCTCCTGGGTGCTTTCCAGGTTCAAAGTTGAGCTTAAAGAGATAGGGCTGACTGCCGCCATTCGGGCCACGCAGGCAGGCGTAGACCTCAATAAGCCGATGTTCCTTGCGCTCTTGGAGCTTTTCAACGCCCAGACTGGCAGCTTCTTTACTCCAGTGGGGGAGTTGGGATTGGCCCTCCATGAGATGTACGAAGTGTCCAAGCTTCCTTGGGGCTCGGAACCGTACGAGGAAATTTTCCATCAAATGAAGAGATCCAGGTCTTGGAGGATAAGGACCCGGAGATGATGGCCGTTTTCAAGGAGGTGATGAGCCATCATTATCTGATGCACCGGAGGGACAAGGGTAAGACCCAACCTCACGTGACTGCTTGGAGGGACTATGTCTTCAGGTAGGATTTGGCGGATCCTTCGAGGATCCGGTTTGCGACTCCGCAGGGCTTGAACCCCGCGGAAGTGAGTTCCGAAATAACCCGGCTGGACGAGAGGACCCCACACTCCAATGAGAGCGGCAAGGATACGTACAGCTGTTTCTGGCACTGCGCGTACCGGATGTCATCTAAGGCAGTGTTGACGGCCTACTTGATATGGCTCCGGGATTGCATATTTGCAGGGGGATCCGGTGCCGTTGAGAGGGTACATCGGAATCTCATTTTGCCTGCAGTGAAGTTGGCCTTTGGACGACCTTTAGCTCTCCTCCCCGCGATGGTGTGCAACCTGTTGCACGGTTTGAGGTCTTTTGCTGATGATGTGATCCACGAGAAAGGTAATAATAACAACTTTCCCCGGGCCGAGGCCTTTCCATTATCTTATGGGGTGGCTGATCTTACATCAGCCGAATGTGATGAGTCCTGGCCCTGAGGAGGACCATGTTGAAGGAGATGCCTTCATTCGCCGCTTCTACAAGAGGAAGTGGTCTTACACCGGCGTCCCGTTTGTAGGAGGGTTTTGTCCTTCCTTCAGGGGTGGGAAATCGTGAAGGTTGGCCCGATCTTCAAGAATTTCGAGGCCGACCAGGATTTGGTTAATTCTGGCGAGGATGCAGTTACTTTGCCGAAATGGAGTTTCGTTGGTTGCAGAGTATCCGGCCTTCGCACCTGGTCTACCGCAATCAGAACAGATGCTATCTGGAACCGTACTTGCCAAGCCGATTTGCTCGTCAATTTGGCTACACTCAGCTAATGCTGCAGAATCCCAGTAGCAGTCTAGGCTTCATCGGAAGTTTGCTGGATGGAGCCCGGGGCTGGCAGTATTATAACGCTGGATGCACTAGCGTTAAGTTTACCACACCAGTTCGCAATCCTCGGCCGCCGATTTTATATCCGGCCGCCAAGCTGTATTGTACTATGAATACTATGTCTCCTGGTTATGAGAGGGAGACTAGTTTCATCATTGGAACCCAGTTGGAGGCAAAAACAAATATGTTGGTGGCAGCTCGGTATCGTCCGCCAGAATTGGCGGGGTATCGGGCTGCTGCTGTGGCACCAGTGAGGACCCGTCTGTCGAAAAAAGGCGGGCTGACCCAGAAGCTGGTTCTTCTGTACCGAAAAGGTCGAGAAGGATGTCGACCCCGAAGATTACGGAAGTGCCACTTGTAACGCCAACGGGATCGGCTCCCGCTGAGGTAAGGAGTGTTTCATAATTCCAGTTTTTATGTCATTGTGGCGACTTATGTTCTTTTGTAGGAATTGAAGAAGAAGTCTCGTGCTTCGAAACCGGCACCAGTAAGCCGAAGGAGGTGGCAGGCTCTTCTGAGGAGCGCATTCCACCAATGATGATGTCTCCTGTGAAGGAGGGTCCGAAGATGTTACCGTGGAGGTTTTAGTATCTCCTGACTTTGAAGTCGCAACAACTTCTGGGATAGTACCATCTGCCGTGGAGGCCTTGGACGCTGAGGGTCGTACAGACTCGAGGCATCCTGATGATGAAGTGGATTGGAGTTCGTCGCCTTCTGGTGACGTCCCTCCAGCGTTGCAAGGGTCCGTGCGGGGGCAGCAGAAGCAGTGAGGATAGAGGAGAGGGTTGATTCCCCTCCTGGTCATGATGAAGGGAGGTCGGCTGAATCATTGCCAAATCCTTCCTTGGCTTCAACCATGGACATAGAGATGGCTACCGATCAGGTGGTAGCGACAGATTCTGTCCCTGTAGAGGGACTTGAGAAGAATGAGACCCTTCTGCCGGTCTTGTCTCCTGGGGCTGGCCAGGAGATAAATGTTGATCTCCCCGTTTTGCCGGGGGAGGTAGCTGATGCTGATAGAACGTCGGGGGTAGAAGAGGTGGCCGTTGACGTCGGTGATTTCTCCGGGCTTGAGAAGGGTAAGGGTGTGGAACCCTCTGTTGCTTCTTCCACTTGGGGTACTATCACGACGCATGTGCCGGCTCCTTCCGTTCCTTCGGCTCCTCGGGCTAGCAGTCGGGGCCCTGTTGATGAAGAGCCTATTGCTGCCGAGGTTGAAACCTCTCAGATCGAGGTTGGCGGATCTTTCTCCGGTCCACAAATTGTAGTAGCTCCCCCAACTCCTGCTATGACGCCGCAGGTGCTGGCAGATGCCGACGAGTATGTAAAGTTCCTCGTCGAGGGAGTGTACAAAATGCTGGAGAAAGGTGTATCTGCAGTGATGGATGCCAAGGGGAGCTTTGCGACAGCAAAAGCTTTGGCAATGCCTTGTATCGAGCTGATCCGCTTCACCAAGGCCATGACCTATGGCCGAAATTCTGGAGGTTTCGGTGATTGAGCTGGACGAGCGGCTCGCAGAACTGCAGCGCATCCAACGAAATGACCTCTCTATGATAGATGCAGAGATAGGAAAGTTGATGGCTGAAATCGAGGCTTCCCATCGAGCCGATATGAGCAGTTGGGAGCGTGAAGTGGCTGGGACTGAGGCTGCGGCGGAGCAGTTGTCTCAATCTATGGAGAAGACGACGGAGAAGCGGGCTGCGGTGGACGCTAACATCGCAGAGGTTGATGCTCAGATGCGTCGTCTTGGAGACCAGCGGGCCCAACTTCAACTAGAAGCTGATCGTGTCCTGGCTGAACACGTGGCATTCAAGCAGGAGGAAGCGACTCTTACTCAGCGGACCCTTGCTTTGGCTCAACAGCGAGACGCTTGATGAGAAGTATGAGAGTAAAACTTCTGCTGAGGCTGTCGGATTAATGCGTTAAGAAGCCGAGCTGCGAGTCCAGGCGACTGTGGAAACTCGCACTGCCGACCTGAGACGTCGAGTCAGAGAGCTCTCATCCCACCCTGGAGAGGATCGGGGACTGTAGCTTCTCTTCTTTTTATGTGTTTTTGCAACTCTTGCTGGGGAAATAGCGTATTTCTGTACTCCCTTCTTTGAAAAATAAAGAAATACACTATCTTTTTTTTGTGTGATGTGTTCATTTTTGATCTCATGAACTTGATGATTTATGTGGACCTATTATCTTTTGCGCACCTTGGTTTTTAGGTACAGATAATAAGTTTGAAGGAACCAACATGTTTGCTCAGAGGTAATGTGGACATGGCAATCATTAGGTTCAATGATAGAATCTTCCTACTCAGATGTATTTATGGATGTGGTAGGAATGATCCTGGGGGATACGCTGAACAACTTAGAGGTAATGTGGACGTGGAGGTTCTGCGATCAATGTACGACAACACAGGAGTTGTTTGTACGGGATGTTACTCAGAGGTAATGTGGACGTGGTAAACATGAAGGATAGAGTAAGCTCACGAAAATGTAAGGTTCCGCTTTGTAGGATGTAGAGAGACAATTCAGAGGTAATGTGGACGTGGTTATCTTTCTACGGAAGGATGCCACGGAACAGCTGGATTCCGGAAGCGTTTGATTTTGTGAAAAGAGGTTGTTTGGGGAAATACATGTCTTAGAGGATGTCAAGAATAGTATACTTCTTTAGGAACTTGCCGTTGATGGGCATCATGAACAAGTCCCCATTGGGTTTGGCGAGGCGGTAAGCACCGTTTGAGTATACCGTCTCAATGATGAAGGGTCCTTCCCTTTGGGCTCGAACTTCCCTGGTGTCTTGTGAGTTAACACCATTGGCCTTCTGACTGCTAAAACCAGGTCGCCAACTTGGAAAGTTCTTTGCTTGACCTTCTTGTTGAAAGCCTGTGATATGCGGGCTTGGTAAAGTTCGATGCGTTGAGCTAGGAGACGCTTTTCGTCAAGTGCCTCCAGTCCCGCAGACGACGACGTGATTATCTTCTTCTGTGAGATCGTTTGTGATTGCCACGCGGAGCGAGGGTATCTGTATCTCGAGAGGCAGTACTGTTTCGCTCCCGTAGACCAGGGAGAATGGAGTGTTGCCTGTTGGGGTCCGTACCGTTGTGCGGTAGGCCCAAAGGCATTCGCCAAGCTTTTCGTCCCAGTCGCGTTTGTTGGATGACACGACCTTTTGAGTAGCCTGACGATAGTTTTGTGAACGCCTCGGCCAATCCGTTTGCTGCCGGATTGTAGGCGGTTGAGGCCACATTTTGAATGCGATTCTTGTCACAGAACCTGCTGAAAATGTGGCTGATGAACTGGGGACCATTGTCATGAATGATTCGCCTGGGTACTCCGAAACGGTAAATTTTACTTCCGCTAGTGGGGCGCTTCCGCCCATTTGGAGAAGTAATCGGTGATGGCCAGGATGAACGATGTCCTCTTGATGAAGGAGGGGTGATTGGTCCTACAATGTCCATGCCCAGGCTTCGAATGGCCAGGAGACGACTGTAGGATGTAGAGGTTCAGACGGTGTATGTATGAAGTCTGCATGAAGTTGGCATGCATGGCACTTTTAGCATATTCCACTGCGTCGGCGACCATGGTTGGCCAGTAGTAGCCCATACGTCGCAGCGATCTTGCAACTTAGGACCTGGTTGGTGAGCTCCGCAAGTTCCGTCATGAGCTTCTCGAAGAGCTTCGGCCGCTTCTTCGTTAGACAGGCATCGAAGGAGAAGCCCGTCGAAGGAGCGTCGGTACAGCGTTTTAGTGGCTGTATCGTAGTAGAATCGAGAGAGCGTCTCCTGACTGAGACGACTTCCTTCGGATCTTCCGGAAGGATTCCGTAGACGGCGAAGTCGATGAACGGGAATCTCCAGTCTCGAACATTAACATCGGTGTTGTTGGCACGGCGTGAGCCATTTGCAAACATAGGTTATTCTGGGACAAATCAAGTCTCGGCCAGTTACCGTGACATAGTGTTGAGTCCCAAGGGGCGCGGCCAATGAGGCTGCGAGGCCAGCCAGAGCGTCAGCCTCCAAGTTTTGTAGACGGGGTACATGTTCGATGAAGAACCCAGTGAAGGTTGAAATGATGTTCAACGCAACTTCATGGTAAGGGATCAAATCTTCATGGCGAACTTCGTATTGCCCCCGAATTTGGTTTACGACGAGTTTCGAGTCGCCGTAGGCTTCCAGATGATCCACCCCCAGCTGTGTGCTAGCTGGAGTCCCATGACGAGTGCGTTGTACTCAGCAACATTGTTGGAGCATGGCTTCGAAAGAGAGTATGCGCGCTGGATGACCAGCTGATCGGGGGAGATCAAGACTACCCCCACTCCTGCGATGATTGGCCGTTGGGGCCCGTTCTTGAAGCGCCATCGAAGAACATCCGCCAAACGGGACTTCCTTCAGGACGTTTGATTCTTGGACTTCATCCGGGATGTCTTCATAGAGTTTTAAAGATTCTGGGATGGGATGTGCAGCTAAAAGTCAGCCAGAGCCTGACCCTGACCGCCTTCTGTGGGACAAACACCATGTTGTATGGCGTTAGTAGGATCGCCCATGTAGCCAGCCGGGAGTTTAATGACCCTGGCTTCGTCATGAGAACTCTGAGTGATTGACTCGGGAGATGACGTGAATTGTCTGACCCGAGACATAATGACGAGTCTTCTGAATGGCAAACACCAAAGCCAAGCACCCTTTTCAACGGGGTTGTACCGGTGTTAGGCCCCGATGAGTGTTCGACTGAGGTAGTAGATTGCTTGCTCGTAGCCTGCATCGCTGTTTTGAGCCAGTAAAGCGCCGAGGGAATGATCCATGGCACGAACGTAGAGGAGGAATGGTTTGCCGGCGACAGGTGCCACTAGGACTGGGGGCTTGTCAAGTAAGCCTTGATGTCGTCGAAAGCCTTTTGGCACTCCTGTCCAGACGTAAGAGACTCCCTTCTTTATGAGCTGAGTAAAGGGTTGACATTTATCGGAGAGGTTTGCTATGAACTCCGGATGATGCCAGACGTCCCTGTAAGCCCGAAGTTCTCGAAGGTT
>JANAVB010038618.1:373653-480716 GCA_029216955.1 Iris pallida
CAGTACATATGTGGCAATGTACTGACCCTCGTCTCCACAGGTGCCGGGAACCTAGTGGATAATCATAGACCTGAAGGCTTGCTGTCCGACTCTTTAGAAGCTTCGTACATCTTGAAGTTTCCACTTGAAGAAGAAGGCATTTTGCTGAAGGTGGTTATTGCTGCATTATTAATAAAGGGATATGATGTATGGAACAAGTTGTATCTCATTTCAATATTTCTGCAAGTTGTAGCCAAGTTTGGCCTTTCATCTCGGCTGTTTGAGAGCCTTATGTTTATGCAATGTAATTTCAAAGATATCAATAAAGAACCTATTTCAGATCATATCTGTGTTGCCAAAACTTCTTTATCTTCCGCTGCGAATCTCTATTCAAATGTCTCTTTTATAAAAGGAACACGAGCACGCCTTGTACAAGTGCAATTCCAGACTTGTACGGCATCACGCCTTAGCGAGGACGAACGATTCGGCGTGAATCTAAGCGGAGGTGAACGATTCCCGAATCGGGGTGACATCCACAATGGATGGAGCTGAAAAATACATCTTGAGATTGAAATTTACACAAAAAAAAAAAAAAAAAAAAAAAAAAAAAAAAAAAAAAAACTATATATAGGATATGTTGGGTCTGTATAAAAATAGTAGAAAATGATCCAGCAACATAAAATAATCTTCAGTGACAAAGGTCAAAAATTATGTGATTAACAAATAATGTGAAATCTAGAATCTAAAAATTGGGACCCCAAATTGAGTTTTACTATTCTATAAGATGAGTTAATACATTTTGAATGTAAAATTTTTATACCCAAGCTATAGCTCATGTGGCCAGCATATGACCATTAAGAGACTCCAATTGAATCTTATTTTTCTACAAAATGAACTCTTACTTTCTAAATCAGAAATTAGAACGAGCATTACTATTTGCTCTAACTCTTGATTTTTTTGTCTTCCAATATTTTCCCAAAAAAAAAAAAAATCTTCTAAACAAGTCATGTTTATAAAAAGCAATGAAGTGGTCATAAAACGAAAATGTCTGCCACACCGAGAAGAAAACCGTACCCAGAAACGTGCCGATGTGATCTTATATTGATTTCAGCTATCCTTCTACTAGCATCGAATTCTACCTCTGTCAGTAGAGAACCGCTACGTCAGCACAATCCGTCGCGCGTGGTCCCGGTTCGTTAAGCACCGTTGGTCACAGAACACTACATGAGTCAATTCTCACAAGAAAACTTAAGTGTGGGCCCCACAAAGCGCGCACGCGTGCGGCGTCAGTCGCTCGTCAAGAACCGAGAGTCAAACACGTTGACTAGTGACGTCCTCATGTTAGAGATCTAACGGCTGACATCGTTCCTTGTTCTACTTTTTGTCTTCTAGTGAGACAAATCCAAAAGATAATCTCCAAATTAAGCGTGTACTAATCCGGACTCGTTAAGCATAACAGCTTGTCAGCTTATATTAGCTCATATGATGTCAACTACAAGACTCGGATCTGTCTCTATGACAGATTTTAGGGTTTAGTCAATTTGTTAGTATGACAAAATTTAGATGATATTTCAGTGTGACGAGGACGTTCCAAACTGATACTAAGGAATGGGCCGTCCGAAATTCATTTCGGATTCGGTTTGATCAAATTCGGACTGGGTCGGTCCGAATCCGATCCGACATATTAATCCTATACCGAGTTCGGATTGGAGTTGCTTTTGAGACCCATAGGTTTGATCCGGTCCGTCTCTCCCATATGGTTCGAGCCGAATTTTTCCTCCAGCGTTTTACAGGTCTGATAAGAATGCAATCCATATATATACACCTTGAATCAGGTCCTTGAATTTGGAGTCTTAATTCTGAAGTCCGGTCCGGTCCAGTACCGATCGAACCCGATCAAAATCAGACATGGGCCGGCGTGGATCGACCCAATACACACCTTGAATCAGATGGTGACTAAATATTTTATCTGACACAAAAAGAGAAGTCAAATGACAAGGACGAATATACTAAATTTACAGTTAGTTAACATGAGATTTACACAAAGTTCCGCTCCTGATGGAGGGTATCCTCTGTTCTTTCAAAAGTTTTGGTATATCACTGTTCTCGCCGTGACTCATTTTGCTTATCGTGTTTTCGTGAAATATCTTTTTCAATGTATGAAACCATTATCCCTCTTAATCATATAATCATGAGTGAATTTCGTTTTTTCTAAAACGAAAACTTGATAATGGTTTTAATGTTAGTTTTAGGGTGAGTTTGGTGTCAATAGGTCCTTTAATTTTTCTTCTTTAACTACTTTAGTTTGGTAAAAAAATAAAGGTACATTAACAAATGATTAAAATCTACAACCACAAGTCCAATTATTATTAGGCACAAAAATCTACAACCACAAGCAAGCTAACTTTCAAAGTAAATGTTTACCATGTACAATAGCTTTAGAATCACAAAGATTTCCAAAGTTAGGATCATGTTCCTTAGTAAATTAACAAATAATAAAAATGTTCTTTTGAGGATTCACACAAGGATTTCTTTGTGGCTACAATTTCTCTCCCCCAAAAAGTTAATATTAGTCCCGGATCATGTTTTGTTCTCTCTCTATTTTTTTATTTGTTAATAGTAACATCAAATCATAGAGAATATTTCTTTAGTAAAGTTGATTATTACTATAATCATTTAGTTAGTGGCTCTACATAGTTTTAATAACATTGATTAAGAGTTCGACAATGACAAGAGCCCAACCGGGGAATTGTGTGATGCAAGAGAAGGTAAGGTCTCATTCCACCTAACTAGTGATCATGTCGGGTCTTCTATATAATAATTGTTTCCTATGTTTTTCGCGACAATCAGGTGTAGCGGACAAACACGGATGTAACAATAGAACGGTTTAGCTTACGATTCTATTCAAACAGGGTATTGCGACCAAGTCAATGATGATAACATTGTATTTGGGTTAATTGTATCAAATGCTCCTATGTTTTACACTTATTATACGGACCATTCATGCTATGAAACTCAAGGGCGGAGCTAGCTTTATTTTTAGAGGGGGCTGCAAATATGGATGGAAAAAAAAATGTTATACTCAAGAAATAAACAAAAAAATAATACAAACTAATGAAACTACACAACAAGGATTCAAACCCAGGGTCTAAGCAAGCTAACACCGACAACTCAACCAGCTGGACTAAGACTACCATCTGTTTCACAATGTGCAATTGAAGTATTAGTTCTGAACAAACGAAAGTTTAGCCCGGGCTACAGCCCGGGATAGCCCAGCTGTAGCTCCGCCTGTGATGAAACTAGATTTTATTAACGGACGGTCAGTGTTATTAGTTTCTATAGAAAATCGAAACATGGAAGGGTTAGTGTAATCCTATGTTTAACCTGGATTGGTATTGATGCTAGTTTCTTAAAATCAGAAGCAACTTTTGGAAGTCTCCTCTTTTTTTTTTTTTTTTTTTCTTTTTTCTTTTCTTCCTAAAATAAACTAAATCATGATAAAATAAGCAGATATCGGTATTACAAAATAGTTTTTTTTCTTCTTCTTCATGTTTTCAAGAAAATAAGCATTACTTCCTTTTCTTAGAGAGGTCAACAAGAATTAATATTATCTTAGAGCCATTAGAATTTTTCCTTTTTTTTGTTATTCTCAACTTAAATTTGAAAAAAAAAGGTGATACCCATTGTGTTTCGTAGATTTTCTTAAAGAAATAACTTTTTTAAAAAAAAGAAAAAGAAAAAAAAAAAGAAATCAATAATCTATAATGACCAAAAGTCACCATTGGCAAGTAGAGCATATAATATTTATACACTAAAAAATTTATGATTTATCTAAGTGGGTTAGTTCTAACTAATTAGTCAGCAACAAAAGATACACCTTGTAACTTTACATATTTATTTGCATGTTAAACTATTACTTGTTTAGTTAAAATGGGTACAAACCTATTGTTTCGAGGGCTTCAAGGATGGGTTAAACCTACTCCTCTCATCCTTGCTCCTCCACAATTATTGCTAATTCTTGGAAATTGCATAATTCTCTATCTCACATAATTTTTTTCATGATATTCTAAGGATGATGCTGTTGTCTGCGAGTTTGGACCGTAGTCCTGACCCGTGGGCCACGTGTCATTCTTTAATTGAAATTAGTGGAGGACGGATGGACCAGAAGGCAGTATGGGGCCTGTGGGGTGGTGACACGTGCGCGTGTAGGCACGCGTGCGGCCACCCCCCGCGGGCCATTTATCATTCAATGTAAAATACAACTGCAACCATATTTACTAGTGTTTATACTAATTTGATGTTTAGTTGGCTGTAGATATAAACCATTAATGTAACAAAAGTTGGAATACATATATTAATTTTTCTAATTTTTTCAGCATTTGTTGCAACCATTTTGGCAATACTAATTCTTGGAACTTTATTTACTCTTCCGAGGACAAGTTTGGATTGCAATTATATTTTATCCATTTTCTTCAAATTTCCATTCTGTGTATGTTCATTGGACTAGCATTTGGAAACTTCCATTTAAACCCACCATCCGGAATATAAATGTACCATGAACTATTTATCGAAACAATGTTAAAATGATCACATAAGTATACTCTATGTGACGCAGCGGGACAGCGGAACGGACTTACCTTCGTGCTTGGCAATGGCCAAGTCGATCGGTGATGACGATAACTGGACCACCGTTGCTTGGTGAGAGCGAAGTGGTGCCGCAAAAACTCCGACGGAGGACCTTGTGTGGAGTCCGCACGAAGGTTGCTTGAAAACATCAAGCGAGAGACTTCCGAATCCAAAGAACAGTCGAGTTCACGACCAAGAAAATAAGAGAACAAATCTCAAACTTTAAAGATGAATTTTATTGATTAAAAGTCGTTCTCGATTGCATACAAAAGGTGCCTATTTATAGGACTTTTGTGACAACCTAATCCTAATAAAATAAAGATAAAATCTATCCTAATAAAAGAAAGTCAAAATAAGAATCCTATCATAAATAGGATTATAAAAAAGTAAAGAAAAACAAAAAGGAATCCTAGAGAGGCTAGGATTCTACGCTACATCACTACGTAACGAAATCAAGAGTTAAATTGGCTCTTATGGTTGCCGAGAAGAGGCTAAGACCCTGACTGGGTGGCAGAATGTCGATGGATCGGACCACGACGTATTATTCCTTCCATTTATTTGGTGGAAGTTGGAAGAGGGACAGTGGACCCAACAGGCATGCAATACAGCGTGCACAAAGTCCCATATATATCGCCGGGCTCTCTAAAAAAAGAGACATAAGCATACACTTATAAAGTTCATCTTTCGTCTTTCATTACACATCGTTCGTCTCCATTTTATAAACAGTAAAAGTGTAGTTTTTAGAAGCAGAGTAACACACAGGAAAGCGAAAGCAGATTCATCTCTCTATATGTAGTCAGGCCCTTGGAACTGCTCGAGATCCGGATGGGTGCCACCTCCCGGCCTGCGAGGATGCCTGAAGATAGTTCAAAGATAGCATAAGCAGCCGAACAATTATTAAAAGATCTCAAATCGACCATGTATCGTGTCAAGCTTATAAGTTATAATCTACTGCAAAACTTGAATTATGGACGATACAACTTTGCCGAAGATGGCATCCAAGGAAAACCGAAACGATTCATTGGCTGTCCTTTTTCTCGAAAGTTTAATATCCTTTTCAAGGTGCAAGTCGATAAGAACAACATCCGTATCAAAATTTTCATTAACATCAGGAAGGGTCATTACCTGATAAAACGCTCAGGCTCGAAACCTGGAACACCTGGGGGACCATATGGATCAAATCGGGCACCAGGAGGAACACCCCTGTTTGTAAAGAGAAGTACTGCCTCAGTTTACAGAATATATATCTATGTATGAAAGAAAACTTGTTCATTTGACCAAATATCAGGAAAAAAACCGTAGACTCACGGAATTCTTCCATGTGCAGGGATTTCACCACGATCAAACCATGACGGGTCATTGGGCCCTGTAGTTAAAAATTGGTGTAAGAACCCAAGCTTCAAAAAGAAAAAAAAAAAAGAAACACTTTAGCCTAATATCTTCAAAATTGTCAGGATGCTAAGGCTTACCTATAAGCATGCCTCCACCACCGCCAGGGAGCCTAAAACAAATTTCAAAACAAATTATAACATAAGACATACAAGGAAACAGTATCACAAGTGGCGAGACGGTCATACCTCGTAGGAAAAACACCTGCACCAGCTCCGGGGAGGAGATCACTGTACCCAGGAGACGGAATAGGAGGATATACAATTCTTCAGATCAAGAAATTAATAAATCAGTTCAGTGTAATCCAGAATCTCATGTTCCTAACCAAGTTAATTCATGTGACCATATAGGTGGATCCCGTGTCACTTCAACTAATTATATGATAATGTAACAACTTCACAAATATCAAGTGAACAAGCACGAGAACATGGACACACAAACCTGAATAAAGGAAACAAAAAAGAAACAGTAAGCAGTAGTGACTCACCCCTCACGAAGGTCTTGACGACCAGCAGAACTCTCAGCGGGTACATTGCTTTTACGACGTTCAGATGTATCAGCACTGTAGAAGTGCGAAAAAAATTTCAGCACATACCAGCAAAAAGAAATGCAATAGAAATGTAGGCAAAACTGCCACGTCAAAGCAAAACGTTATGCTGATTACAAAACTGTCTTTTTTTTTCATCGGAATCCCTTGAAGTCTGATATTTACTATGACAGAACAAATTATCAAACAATATCGTCGTCCAGAAAATGAAAATTGGTAACATACTAATTCCCAAAAGAGAGCAGAAAGGGCATTGAGAAAACAGTCATATCAGCATTATACTAACTTCACTAGTTAACTGCAAAGCCATTCAAAATAAATAGAAACATTATCTCCATCCACACTAGCCATGTTAACCAGAAACATTTTTTTGCTATAAATTAAGAAGTCACCATAGCAACATTAAAAGAAGACTGTTACTTTTTGTCCAGTAAAAGTTAAAATCAACTATATGTTGATGAGGTAAGCTAGAAAACACAATGTACCCAACTCCATAGACAATAGTTACACAAAAAAATACATGTTTGGATAAGAAGCAAAAAACCAGTATATTTTAGTATTCTTGAAATGAAATATCTAACTGTCTGAGTCCTAATGTTTTTTCAAGAAATAAGGACAGCTCTCGTAACTATAACTGTCCTAATTTCAAACTTAGGTGCTCAACACCCCCCAGTTTTAACGACCGGCTTCAGCCTGACTTGTTAGTGCCAAATTCCAAGCAGAGGTAGCTATGAGCAAGATACCATAAACCAAGAATGAGAGTTGGCAGGTAGATAGATCTACCTTTTTGTTAGTGTAGTTTAAACTCATGCAACTAAGGAGCAACTTTTAAGTTACCCTAGACTAAAAAACGGTTAGAGAAATAGGTCAGACGATAGTATTTGCAATAGGAAAATCCATTCATCTAAGAAACAAGCAAGATAGCACAGAAGGAATGATACTCCTGTACTTCACTTTTAGATGCTCATGTTCCAACAAAGTGCTTGGTTTCCATCTGCTTACCTCTTCTTCCTACTTTATGGAACTCACTTTACGATGTTCACTCTCCCAAAAATTGGAAACAAGCACTTGGTGACAGTTGAGCACTTGTTGCTGATAGAAGAGGAGGGGGGAAGAGAAGAGGAAGTATTACACAAGAGAGAGACTGAGAAAGTTGCCCCATCGCCGCAGCCGATTTGATTATTGTTGCTGAGAACAGTGTAAACTCTTTAAACCTTATCCTGACGTAATCTGCATCGTGAAATAAAAGCTAACTACAGTTTCAGGTATTATTAATAGCAACTTCACTCAATCAGCATCCTACTATAAAGTATAAAGTTCTTATTACAATTTTTGACTTTCCTTAATCTTCATTCATTATCCATGCAGACGTTTTCTGCTTTTGATTAGTTGGCTGTTGGCTCTGCTAAATGGACGTAAATATGAAATTTGACAAGCAGAAGACTTGGTAAAACAACAACTTGAAATGCTAATAGTTAACCATAGCTAGTCACGAAATAGTAGTGAAGTCTTGAATGTAAAGCACAGAGCGGTTCTAGTCCCTGTAAGCTTGGCACTGGAGTCAAAGCTTTACATAAGCCTAAGAAGGAACATAAATTTTAGGTGGAGGAAGACCGATATACAAATTCAGAAGTTTCTACGTAACAATGAAGAATAACAAAGACATGTCATTTTATTTGGTGTAATGATATACTTTTGCAATATAAAGATCCTTGCTGACCAAATCTGGACGCTACAGAGCAGAATTATGCATTGCGTTTAGCGTTGATAACAGACATTCCTTAACAAGATACATAAACCAACCATTGAGCAGAGAAGCAATTGAAAGAAAGGCAAAGTTCTATTTGACACCATAAATATATCTTAGCTCATTAAATAACTCCATAATTAACCAAGGTATTTGTGAAATTAAATATCCAATAAAGTATGCTAGATTATAAGATACATCCCATGAGACAGAAAACAAAGAAAATTTTGCTTTACATACCCTGTGGATGGTGATGCGGACTTCACCACTGGATCCAACTGCTTAATGACTCCTGCATTTAGATTCTCAAGCAGGCCCTTTAAATTCTTAAACATCTCCCTGTAGTTGCTCTTACCATCTGATGTGTGGTCCTTAACACTAAAATAGTAGAAAAAACTAATCATATAACAACTCAGTACGACAGAAGAAAATTATACAAAGTGCAATAAGCTAAAATTAACATACTTAATTTGCAGATGAAGAGGTTCCTTGTTTTCTTCTTTCATGTTCAGAACATCGACCACGAGGGCATCTCCAATGGCAAGACACTTCACCAAGACCAACTTGTTCGAACCATTCTCAGATTTTGAGTAGACGAAGCCGTAGCTATCATCCAACTCATTCCATCCTTCAGTACCGACTTCTTCTCCATCTAAAATCAAAATTAGGGGGGATCAATCTTTATTGCAATAATATCATTCAAATCAAGGTTCATAGTATCGGTATCGGACTATTCCTATGAGTATTGGTATCGGCGTATCGGTAGTATCAGCGGTTTCGGATCGGAGTATCGGATTTTTTGGTATCGGAAAACAAATAATTATTTACTTTTAAAAACATATATTTTATACATTAGGCATAATTTTAAAAAAAATTCAGTGTTATTTCTTAGTAGTTTTGAAATTAAATGAAATAGTAGTCACCCTTACCGATTGGTTTACATACAATAGATTGATTTTCTTCTTTTACATGCTTTTACAACCTTATTATGCTTTAAACCCTTGCTGATTTGTCTTGTTCGTTTAATTTTCTTATCCGAATTGACCGAAAAAGAGACCCCCAATGTCGGTATCGGTCAGCATCGGGTATCGGTCGGTATCGGATCGGGACATGCCAAGCCGTATCGATATCGGCCGTATCGGATAATGTTGTTGAAAATGATAACCAAAATCCCACATATAATAATAAGTTATTTCTTACTAGGACCTTAAGGGTGCCTTCGGTACATGGAATTATTTTTTATTCCTAGGAATATTTAGGTCGGAAGCTAATTACCATGTTTGGTTTCGGCTACAAAATTTATATCCAGGAACTTAAAATGCTCAGGAAACAATCTCACAAATCATTGGAAACCTATTCCCCCTAAAAAATGTTGGCACATATATTTATTTCCCACTGGAATAAATAAGTTTCACCTCAGAATAGGTAGGTAGGTATATTATTTCCCACGGGAATAAATAATACATATTTGTACTCAGGTCAGTCGGGTCTAACTCAAGTTCGGGTCCAGGAGAGGTGTTAGTGACACTTATTTATAATGTGTTATAAATGCTCTAGCTAAACCTATTGATGGAAGAGGTTTCAACTTATAAATCTAGGTTAATAGAAGCTTATGCCCATTTAGTCCACCATATATTATCTTTACATGAAAATAAGAGGATAGTTGGATAGTTTCCTATGCTCTAATTCAAGAAATAAGTGAGGTATTTCTATGCAAAATGTTGCTCAATTTCGTATGTGGCAATTCTACCAAGATCTCTTCGTTAGTTGGGAAAAGATTCACCACAAATCGGATTTTTTTACGAACTTATCCAGAGAATTTGATTTGGTTCATGTTCGAGTCGGGTTGGGTTCAAGTCGGATCGGATCAGGTCCGGATCTGTTTGGGACTAGTTGGTGAAGGTCGAGTTCGGGGAAGGGTTGAGTTGGGTCGATGTCAGGTTGGGGTTAGTAATATTATGATAAAAATTATGATATTGGTGGAATTTGAACACATGTCGCAATAATTCCATTTTTGTCATATAACTAAGCAGTATATCACAGAGAACTTGAAACATCCTTCCAATCCCAAAGTCCTGTCCATTTAAAGTCAAAATTGTTGGTGTATTCACTTGGTTTTAGGAACTTTTTGTCCCACATTGGAAAACCACCATGGTGTATATCACAATATAATAGTTATGCTTGTGTTGGAGTATGCACATGGGGGTGAGGTGGCCCATGTGGGTTGATTTTTCTAGAGGGTTAAGTGTAAATCACTAGGAACAAGCCTTTGTTTGCCACTCACTATGGGAAACCATAGGGGCTCAGCCCCGTAGGGGATTAGCAACTCGGAATCGGACGCGGGCAAAGGGCACAAAGTGGCGCTTTGATGGCGCACTTAGCACGACAACATCATCGCATGGCGCTCGTGCGCTTCTTTTATGCGAGTTGCTAGCTCAGGTGCATGCTCGAGGCGTATGCGCGGGCTATGCTAGGCGTATGTGCGGCTCTTGCATCAGGCTCTATGCTGCAAGGCGTGCATGCGGCCATGCGCTATACGACATGGCATCTATGCGGCCAGACGTCTTTGCGTCCTGACGCATATACGGCCATGAGCTAGGTGCATGCATGCGGCTGCTTTCGGTGCTGTCAGGCATGTCTGTGGTCACTGCTTTTGGCGTGGGCGGCACAGGCAGCGTTGTCGGCGTGCGGCGCACTGCTTTGTCGGCGCATAGGACTCTGTGACACGAATTTTGTGGGATTTGGTCTAACAACGCGTATGCGCACAAGAGCGTGTCTATTCTCACATAGGTGTTGGGCTGCTCTATAATAGAGCTCCACTTCTCTCATTGTAGGGAGTTGGAAAAATGGAAAGAGAGAGAAAGTGAGAGCCACAAATCCAGTCCAGTAGGGTCTATGTGCCTCCTGCAGCGCTGTGCACCTAAGAGCAGTTTGCTCATTCTTTCGAGTTTTCAAGTTGTCCAAGAGTGAGGAGTGTTTCAGAAGTTCTTCGGAGAACTTGCTGGCTCCTGGGAGTAGATCGTTTATGCGACAAATCTTGTTTTGAGCAACGGTGACCTGTTCACCCCAGCAAGGAGCTGATCGTTGTTCTTCTCTTGTTATATTTTCGTTCTATCTCATTGTAGCGTCTGCAAACGTAAGAGAAGAACGCATTTGTTTATTTCTTCTTCATCCTCTTTTGATGTGAACGTTCTATCTCATTTGCAACTGTGTTTGCAAGGAAGAACGGATTTATTCTTTGTAGGGGTGAGCGTCGGTAAAATCGGTCGGTATTTGATCGATTTTTTCGATATTTTTTAAATCGGTATTTGAAAAATCAATCCCAATATCGAACCATTTAGAATCGGTTTTTTCGGTTTCGGTTAAATCGGTATTCGGTCGGACGGTATTTTACCAATTAATATTTGATCAATTAACACACTTAATATTGTAGAACCTCTTAACCTATAATATATTTTTTACTTTTTTTTGAAGCATTAATTTTAAATGCAAGTCTCTACCAACCAAACAATTAATTAAATTAAAATTAGAACAATATGTAACAAGTCGTAAACACCTAAAAATGAGCTTAAAATATCAAACGCGGTCACTAAGTTTAATCTTTATATAAGTTTAAGTAACCAAAATTTACTTCAAAATTCTATGAGAACACAAAAACATAAGCTCAAAAGATCAAAAAACTCAATTCTTAGCATTCTTAACATAAATTCAAGTCCACTAAAATCCATTCCAAGTTCTAGGAAACCAACCAAAAGTCCAAACAAAGATAAAAATGAAAATAGTAGTGTAAAATTAATCATGAACAACATTAAAAAATGTGTGCGTGCGTGTGTATATATGTGTGTGTGTGAATCGGTTCGGTTCAGTATTTTCGGTATGGTATTACACTCAAACTGTTACCATTACCATTATACCGTAATTTAGTCGGTTCGGCAATTCGGTATCGGTACATAATTTCGGTTCGGTTTTTCGGAATATTTTTAATCGGTATTCGGTTGATTTTTCGGTATCGGTCGGTATTTGCTCACCCCTAATTCTTTGTGTTCTTGTAACCTGGGTTTCCCATATTCAGTTGGGATCTTGAAGTTCGGGGAGCAAGTTTCTTGCATGAAGCCCTGGACTTCTTTATAGTTTTAAGGATTAAACAAAGCGCATACTGAAAAGTTTTCATGAAGCTCTGTTATGTTGTTCCTGGCCTAAGTTCTCATCTTGCTACGTCTCGGGACTAATAATCTTAAAGCAAGATACGAGAAGAAGAAACTACAAGTCTTCTCGTGACAAATTTTAATGAACTTGAGAAAATTGACGGACTACACTTCTAGCATTTGATAAGGATAAGACCTTCGTCAAAGTGTGTTTGGGCACCTACCCGAAACTGTTGTTGTGAAGTTTGCACTCGGTGTGTTCAAACATCAATACTGGATGAAGATTTGACTGTGTGCAAGTTGCCGCATGGTAGATGTCCAAGACAGTTGCAGCTCGGATTTATGCACCTAGCAGATCTGGTGCATGGTTCTATATGCGTCCAACAGATCTGGCGCATGGCACTTTATGCACCTAGCAGACTCAGTGCATAGCGGTTACACATATTGCCAGAGGCGCATGGCGGTCTCTTCACTTTGTGCCAGAGGTGCATGGTGATCTCTGCTCCCGCAGGCTTAAGCGCAAAGTGGCACATGCGCATAGCTAAATATGTGAAAGTTGGTATATGTGCTGATTTCTTATGCGCGTTCGGCATATGCACGGGGGATCATGCATATCTAGGCACATGCCCCTTCAATTGCTCCAGACAGTAGCAATGCAGAACGGTGTCTGTATGACTGGGTCTGTAACTACAGTAGGTGGAGGACTATTTGAAGAAGGATGACAAATCCTATTTCTAACCAAAATAGCAAGGTATGGCTAAACTTGATTGATTATTTAACTTGGTTGCTTTGTATGCACAGGTTGAGTCATCTAGCGTGGTAGCTGACTAGTGGACGGGCACTGGTGCATCTGGCCACATGTGCTCAAGATGGAGCTCCGAGCTGTTCACCTAGGACGAGCCTTGTTATGACGAAGGTCTCGATGGACATATATCTAGCAGAAGATCTGAAGATTAGACAGTAGTTCTGGACCACTAGCAAGGACACTGGAATGCGAGTTGCATATGCCAGAGATTTCCGAGGGCATGATCTCAAGAAGTCTGTTGTCCAATACAAACTTGAAGATGGACATTCGTACTATTCATATGGTAATTTCTTGGCTAGGAACATGCTTCTGAAAGATGTTCAATATTGAAGGGATGTTCGAACTTCTGCTGATGTCAATACAATTTCTTCATTGTATTGTGAAAGAATGGACTGAGAGTTGTGATATGTAATAAGCTGTCTCAAGATGTCCAATATATGCCTTATTTTCAGAATGTGGGGTAAGAAAGTGGAGGGATATGAAGTCTGTGCAAGAGACAAGACTGTCAGGATGCTGCTCAGGCGATTGGACCAAAGTAGAGATCTTCTGGAGTTGGTGCACTCAGATATCTGTGACTTTTGTCAATTCTCTATAAGGGTCGGGTTGGTGTTTCTCGAAGTACACGTTCGCATGTCTTCTCATGTCGAAGGATGGAACGTTCAAAAAGTTCAGGATTGGATCTGAACATCTAGCAGGTCAACAACTCAAGAGACTCAGAAGTAATTGAGACAAAGAGTGTCGTTTTTTGGATTCACATAGTTCTGCTATGAACATGATATTGGCTATGAAACGACTGCTATGTACTCTTTTCATATACTCAAGAAGAGAGAGCGAAGATGTTACATCTTCTCCATGAATGGTTCTACTATATCGTGAAGTCGAAGAAGTAGATCCATGGGTGGTACTCCCATATCGATGTAGTCAAGAAGCAGACCTTTCTTTCATTATCAATCTGAGTTCTATGCACTATCAGCTGCAGCAGATGAAGCAATATAGCTTCGGGAATTCAGGAATGATCTTCCTGTGATTGGTGCGCAAATACGGGTGATGCCGATGTATTGCAACAACAAGGCATGATCTTTCTTGTGGTTTGTGTGCAAATCCGGATGATGTTGATGTATTACGACAACCAGTTGGCTGCAGTAGTGGGCATCAGATGATCTCTTTTATGATAAGAAGATTATGCGGCAAGGGCACATGGACACTGAATGAGCACAGTCAGCGTGGATCATTACAGCGGGCGATGTTCGAAGTTAGAAAAAATTTGACGGATCCGTTCATCAAGGCCTCAAGCACCAGTGGTCGAAGATCAATGAGAAAATGGACTTAACGGACATCTGATATTGTCTCTGCAATCCAACCATAAAGTTTTATGCTCTTAGTAAAAGAAATCTACTAGGCATCTAGCTTTTGGTTCAAGGGAGGACCATTGACTGAAAAAATATCAGGTACAGGAGGTAGTCCTTTTGGATTGTGTGAGATACGTACCCGGAACCACTGTAGTCTACTATTTTGTTCTTATAAAGAACAAGTCCCATTGGAGGATGGATTTGACGTCTTAATGAGTTCTCTGATATCGTAGATGTCCGGTGTACTTGACAGGAGGCACGGGTAGCTCAGCACTACAAAGGAGCATAGTACTCCATGCTACAGTAGGGTGACACCACCATGAGGTATCTTAACAAGGTAAAGTCTCGGCTTCGGACCATATCACAGCGGCGTAGCACCGCATATAGGCAGTAGCCTAATGTTGAAGAATGGAGAGTTGTAGACAGCACTACAAAGGGGTCGATGACCCTATGTTAGTGGTGTGACACCACGATGAGGTACCAGTTAGGGTAAAGCATCGGCTTCAGGCCATGTCACAACGACATAGCACCGCAAAGAAGCGCAAGACTTCATGTTGAGTAGTACGACACTACAAAGAGGCATGTATCCTCGTGCTACAGTGGTATGACACCACGACGAGGTAAAAGATATAAAGTCTCGACTTTATACCATGTCACAGCGGCATAGCATCGCAAGAAAGCGCAATGCTTCATGTCGGGACTCTTAACAAAAGAACTCACCTAGAGTGTATGAACAGAGATATAGGCCGTCTCTTGAGGGTAAACTTGTAGACACCCAATAGTCATACACCGAAATCAGGCTAGCACATGGCCTTTAATGTGCAACCAGAAACATAGCTGATGTCATTGTGTGAGTGAAAAAAACTGCAACTATGGTGCAGAATTCAAGTCGTTGGCCACATTCTTGTATCGTACTGTTGTTTGACCTATGCGAAAAGATTCAAGTCGAAGGCTACATCTCTCCTAATGCATGATAGCAGTCACTGTGAGGAACGCTTAACTATATAGTGATATATGTAGGGTTGTGTTGGTGGTTTCACTTGGCTTTAAAAACTTTTAGTCCCACATTGGAAAACACCATGGTATATATCATAATATAATAGCTATACTTGTGTTGGAGTATGCACATGAGGTAAGGCACCAATGTGGGTTGATTTTCCTAGAGGGCTAAGTGTAAATCACCAGGAACAAACCTTTGTTTTGTCACTCACTATGGAAAACTATAGGAGCTAAGCACCGTAGGGACTTAGCGACTAGGACTAGGACGCAGGCGAAGGGCACAAAGTGACACTTTGATGGCGTACTTTACAATTAGCACAACAACATCGTCGCATGGCGCTCGTGTACTCCTTTTATGCGCGAGTTGGTTGCACGGTTGCTAGCTCGGGTGCATGCGTGCGCGCGCATGCTCGAGGCGTATGTGCGGGCATATGCGCAGCTCTGTGTCGGCTATGCGAGGCGCATGCGTGGCCATGCGCGGCTCTTGCGTCATGCTCTATGCGGCAAGGCGTGCATGTGGCATGGCTTCTATGCAGCTAGGCATCTATGCGTCCTTACGCATAGGAGGCCATGCGCATATGCGGCCAGGCTCTATGTGCTAGGCGCATGCGTGCTGCTGCTTTCGATGATGTCATGCATGTCTGCTGTCACTGCTTTTGGGTGTGGGCGGCGCAAGCAGTGTTGTCAGCGTACGACGCATTGTTGTGCCGGCGCATAGGACTATGTGACGCAGATTTTGTGGAATTTGGTCGAACAACGCGTATGCGCGCATGAGCGTGTCTATGCGCGCATAGGTGACGGACTGCTCTATAAATAGAGCTCCACTTCTCTCGTTGTAGAGAGTTGGAAAAATGGGAAGAGAAAGAAAGTGAAAGCCACAAATCCAGTACAGTAGGGTCTATGCGCCCCCTGCAGCGCTATGCGCCTAAGAGCAGTTTGCTCATTCTTTCGAGTTTCCAAGTTATCCAAGAGTGACAGGAGCATTCCAGAAGTTCTTTGGAGAACTTGCTGGCTCCTGGGAGCATATCGTCTATCGGACGAATCTTGCTTTGAGCAACCGTGACTTGTTCACCCCAGCAAGGAGTTGGATCTTTGTTCTTCTCTTATTGTTTTCGTTCTATCTCATTGTAGCATATGCGAACGTAAAGAGAAGAATGCATTTGTTTATTTCTTCTTCATCCTCTTTGATGTGAACGTTCTATCTCAATTGCAACTGTGTTCGCAAGGAAGAACGGGTTTTATTCTTTGTGTGTTTGTAACCTGGGTTTCCCATATTCGGTTGGGATCTTGAAGTTCAGGGAGCAGGTTTCTTGCATGAAGCCCTGGACTTCTTCATAACGATTAAACTGAGCGCATACTGAAAAGTTTGCATGAAGCTCTATTGTTCCTGGCCTATGTTTTCATCTTGCTACGCCACGGGACTAAGAAAAATTAATCTTAAAGCAATTCAAATTTGATCGCAACAATTTCCTGTTATTAATCCTAAATCATACAAATACGATTTTCGCACGATTACCCATGAATTCTCCATTCTTCTTCATAAAAGCAACCAAAATCTATCAAAATATTCTTATAGAACCAAACAGCTAAACAAATAAAAATTCAACCTTTATTTCAACAATTTCCTCAAATTAACCCTAAAACATGCTAATATAAAATTCCCATGATTTCCTCAAAAATATACATGATAATTCAGTTTTTTGTTAATTATTACAGAGCACATACATATTCAGGTTTCCTCCCAATCTCAACCTCCTCCATCTAAAATCAAAATAATTCAATCTTTATTGCGCAGTCATTAACCCTAAATCATGCAAACACTTCACTGTTGTCCTTCTATCCTATAATTCTTCACTAAAACAACCAAATCTGTCCAAAAAATCGATTTTTCTTACAGAATTAAATAGCAAAACAAATAAAAATCCAACCTTTATTGCAACAATATCGCTAGTTAGCCCTAAAAACATGCCAATGCACAATTTCCACGCTTTCCCCAAAATATTACAGTAAAACACACAAAAATTGAACCTTTCTCTCAGAACCGTGAGGGGGAGCACAAAAGAAAGTACCAGTTGGGAGGTGTTCGGCGAACGCGTTCTTCCCGGTCGCCACCAGAGAATAGCCGGCGGCCATGAACGCGGCGTGGACGGCGAACGCGACCTTGTCGCTGGGGCTCCGGAACGAAGGACGGGAAGCCCTAATTATCGCCATGACCGACTCCTCCGTCGCCATTGACGATCCTTCGAGAACGATAGACTCCTACGAATTTGAGGAGATTCTCCGTGTATTTATTTTTGGGATTTTAGGGTTGTGGAAGAAACTAGAGTAATAAAGAAGGGCATGCCATAAAGAAGACCTTTCCACCGCTTTAGAGCATCTCCAAAACTACAACTTTATTGTTCCAACAACTATATAGTTTTTTTTTTTTTTTTACTCAAAAAAACTATATTGTACCAACAATTTTTTTGCAATTATAATGTCCAATTTTATAAGTTGCTCTTTTACATTATTTTTTAAAAATTCTAAATCATATCAGGATCATATAAAAAGGTAAATTATAAGGTGTAACACCCAGTTTTCTGAAATTGGGGTATTTTAAAAATTTATTATTTTTATTATTAAATAATGGTGATTTAGTCATGTTATGAATTTTGGTGATTTTTAGATAGTTTAAAACTACTTTCTAAGTCATGGTTTATGACTTTGGTTAACTACTAGTGTAACCCTAATGTAACCCTAGAGATTTCATAACCTAGAGACTAACCATGACCATATGAGCCTAACCATGTGATTAGGATATCAAATTACACTTTTTAGTCAAAAGGGTATTTTGGTAATTTATTAGAATTTATTTGGATTTATGTAATTTATTATTATTTAATTAGTTGATTAGTGTCATGTTGGCTCCTAACCTAGTTTAGCACTAATCTAGAGGTTAGCAACTAACCTAGAAGACTAAGTAGAGGATGTTAACTTTATGTATAAATATCTAGGTTTGATAAATATCTAGATATGTTACTTTTTAGATATTTTAGAAACCTAATATCTATCCCCTTGGTCAAAGCCTTAGGAACTAAGTTAGCAAGGTGGAGGGAACCCTAATATCTACCCTACCCTTCCCATGGCAGCCCAACCCTACCCCCTCTATATAATCACACCCCCCTTCATTCATGCCTCATTTCATACACCATAAAAACCTAGTTTTCCCTACAACTTCAACCCCTCACCATTTAACCATTTTAACTCCAAATTGAGCCTAGTTTCTTGCATTGGGACCCCCTACTATTGAGGATGCTAAGGGAGGCTAGCTAGTAAGGTTTTCAAGACATTTGGGCATCATCATTTGAAGAGGACACCCCCCTACTTTGGTGTTTTCTTGAGTTTTCACTCAATAGGTAAATACCCCCAAACCTTGTTAATATTGTGTTTTATCTTCATGGTTGCATGCATATAGGTATACCCTAGCTGGGGTCAAGTTTTGTAGGAAATATGTTTGGTTTGGTGTCCGTATCGGACACGAATCTGTGCTTAAATTAGTGTGTTTGGTGAAATACCACTTAGGAATAAAAGTTGTTGTTTTCCAAAACAAATTACACATTTGGGTAGCCCTTAGCATGCTAGACACGAAACCCTAGGACTGAGCACGTTATCGTGTCGTGTCCGTGTCCAAAATGGACACGAACACGCTGTGCACATACAGTGCACTGTTCCCTGCTACCCGACACTGTTTTCTCTACGAATTGGACACGTGGACACGTGCCACTTGGCACAGAGGTGGGGGCACCCTCTGACAAGCCCCCCTCGAGTTTCGTGACACCTCGTGTCGTGTCGAGTGAGAAATCCGACACGCACTGACCACACACTACACTGCACACAGTGTTAAACACGCACTGACACGGCCTTCGTGTCGTGTCTAGACACGACGTGGACACGAAGTGTCAGGCCTAAACCCTAGCCCTAGACCTAGGCTCACCCTGACACAAGCACGACACGTATCGATGCGTGTGTCGTGTCCACGAGGCTCTGTCCTCGCTGCACAAGATCGCACCATGCCCGCGTTCAGTCCCCTGCTGTTCGGGGCTCACGCAGGACACGACACGACACGTGGAGGGGTGACACTTGGTGGACACGGGGGCAATGTCTGCGAACATGCCCCCCAAGTTTCGTGGCTTCTATTGTAGTGTCGGACACGAATTGTGGGTGCAAAATTTACACTGACAGCACACACGTGGAAATTGGGGTCTGATACGGGCTCGGACACACTGTACGACACTTGGACACGTTTCAGGCTGTGGGACACCTAGACCAACCCTAGGCGAACCTAGGGACACGACCACGAGACACATGGACACGTGTGTCGTGTCCTACACGCGTGTGCATCTCTGCACGACGCTGTGACACTGCAGTGTCTGGAACTTACCCGATTGGGTTTTTAGACACTTGGACACGTCGTGTCGCGTCGTGGTGGACACTTGAGGACACGAGGGACACGAGTATACCTAGGGGCATGATTACCAACCTTTAGGTTTGGGTATTAGTTAGGTTTTGTGTCGATTTTGGGTTTACCCCAATGTTCAGAAATGAACAGTGATTCCTGGGTATATTTCAGTATTTAAAATGAATTTCAAATTGATTTTTATGTATATGTATACGTATATTTGTGTGTATATACTGTATATATGTATATAAGTATATGTGTGTGTATGTAAGTGTGTGAGTGTGTATATGTATGTATATATGTAGATATGTGTGTGTATATAAATAGGTATAAATATGTGTGTGTGTGTGTGTGTGTGTGTGTGTGTGTGTGTGTGTGTGTGTGTGTGTGCCCCATTTCTCAGAATTTCTGAGATTAACCCCCCTTGCTGTCAGGACACCCCATCACCCTAACCCTCACACCCTCACACTCTCACTCTCTTTCTACTCTCTCTCTCTCTATATATATATGTAGTATATATATATATATATATATATATATATATATATATATATATATATATATATATATATATATATATATATATATATATATGTTATATTATATATAATTACTATTGGTATATATTAATTGGTTATATAATAGTTACATGTATATGGATGTATTATATATATTATATGTGGGTATTATATATAGTTGGGTATATATGTAGGTTATGTATAGGTGAGAATATAGGGTATTAGATATATTGTATAGATGTATGGCTATAGACACCTATATGAGATATATACATATGGTATCTAGTTACACTAGCCTATAGCCTATGGTTAGTGAGTTTGGAATTGACCAATAGGCTTAGTAGACGTAGGTTGACTAGCAAGTTGACCCTTGTTGACCATTGTTGACCAAAGTCAACTATAGGTCAAACCTTGACCTAATTGACCTAGAAATGACTTGGATGAACATAGAAGGACTATTTGACTAAGGTTTGACTAAACCCTAACTAGATGATTAGGTTAACCATATAGATTATGAGGGTAGTCCTAAGTAGATTAAGATATGTATGGGGTTAAGTGAGATACTTAGAGTTGAGTCATGACTTGAGTTGGAGAATGGGATTAGCTTGATTACAGGATTAAGGTTGGTATTGTACTATATATATTTTGTGTGATATACTTGTATAGGAGATTGGTTATGCCTTAGCTTTGTGGTATAAAATCCTTGGTATCCTAAGACATGATAGCCTATGATGGTTTGAGTTAGCCTTATAGAGTTGACCCTGGACCTAATTATCTTGTTGACTAGTCTATGTTTGACCAAAACCTTAGTTAGTCTAAGATTGACCTAGTTTGACCATATTGACTAATCTGACCATTATTGACTAAACCCTAGATAACTTGACTAGTTTGGCTAGAATGTTTGACCAAGAGTTGACTTTAACCCAGATTAGACTTGTTTAACCTTGTTTGACCTTGTATGACTTAGTTTAACTTCTTGTGACCTAGTATGACTTAATTTGACTTAGTTTGACTGAAGAGTTGACCAAGTTTGAATTTGACCTAGATTGGCTTAGAATTCATATAGATTGTATTGTAGATTTTATTTATCTTCATATTAGACATGTCATAACTGTATTGCTCTATTTTAGGACATTGTGACCCTGGTACAGACATCTGATATTACACCACTCTTTTTAGAGTATCAGGCGAGTACATTCTCTGATAGTTCTCTCATTTATTTGTCAATTACTGTATTTCAGTTCTAGTTAGTTCTATGTGATTCTCTGTATCAACACGTATGGATATTTCTGGATTCATGTATCGACACATACCTTACTTGCTGGCCTCTATTACTGGAGTCATTGGAATCATTTCGGAATCATTTCTGGAATCATCATGTATTGGCCGGACTCATCTCGATTCTTTTGTCGATTTTGGATTCACTTGTTGGGCGGAGAAATATTGAGTAAGACATGTAGACATACCCCAAATCCAGAATCTCCCACTGGAATCTACCGGAAGCATAGCCATCTCTTGCCTGATCAGTGAGAGATGTGCCTGATACCTACAGCCGTTTATATGTCGACCTCGGTATTTTAAACACACTGTTAGATCATAGTTGGACTCATCCTGGATTCATTGATCACTGTTGGACTCATCTTATACCGAAAATCATCTGATATCGGATTATATGGACTGGACTCACACTGGGATTACATTAGACTTATATTGTACTGTCTGGACTCATATATATTATTCTAGTTCAGTTAGCTTTTATTACCGTCTTTATTGCCATGATTCTTCTCTTGTTTTAGTTACCTTTCTTTTCTTGTATCTTACTGTTTCTCTATGCCATCATTACCTGTATAAAACTGCCATGCTCATCAATAAAACTGTCTATAACTGCTTTATAGTTCTTTGTCATTTACTTGGATTTTCTAGATGAGTTGTACTCGTTTCTGTCCTGATTGGACCTGTTGAAAATATTACAGATGATAATCCTGAGGACACATGCCCTACTTACCATGGACCTGGCGAGGGATTAGCTACCTTTGGTCCCGACTCTCAGGAGTGATTCAGGAGATTAGCTAGTAGACTACTTTAGCTTTCATGTTTTGACTTGTTGTATTAAAGTTAAGATATTGAGTTTGTATTATGTTTATTTGAGATATTGTTGTATTATTTTAGTAGTTAGTTGTTGTTGTCTTTAATTCCTTAGGTATAACTTCTGTGTTATCTTATCGTGTTTTAGACTGTGATTGAGTATATTCTATCCTTTACTTGTCCTCCATTCGGAGCTGACATCTGGACAAGTACATTATATACACTGCATGAGATTAGTTAGTAACCTAGGACAGCTTACTACCGTCGACATTGCGGCGTAGGCTGGACGTACCCACTTCTCGTGCCCCTATACAGGGTGCGGGTCGTGACACGTTTTTAGTGGTGGCCCATGCAGGTCGACACTAAATTGTTTGGTTACGTTATTGTACCAAGCATGCCTGCAATTAGGAACTTAAGGTAATTAGACAACATTAGGAATGACGCTTAGAACACCTAGAGGAATACTAGGATTGCAACATAGAAAATACATCACATGTTTGCTATTATAATTAGATTTTCTTGTCTATGATTGTTTTGCTTTAAAGAGTCCTTATAAGTCCTTTTTATTGTAATTAGATGGTGCTTACTCGTTCATCCCAGTATGTCATACCTGAGAATGGCACACTCCCCATCCAGTCAGCTGACCAGTTAACTGATACACCTCCACCTACCACCTTCCCCCACTCCACAGATCCACAAACCCAGATGCCTCCACCACCTTCCACCTCACAGGCCCAGCAGGACCCAATAGTTCCACCACCCCCTATCACTATACCTACCCAGGCTTCCGTCACACTCGACGGGAACCAACTGCTCATTCTGATCCAGGGGTTCCTAACAACCCATCAGGAGCCGACCACCCTACTCCGTCAGAGCATGGAGCATTCTGAGGAACGTACCGTAGTCCCACCACCTGTAGAGCCGCGGCAGAGAGCGGGGACGATCAAGGACTTCATGGGTCTGAACCCCAAGGAGTTCTTAGGGACTGAGGGCATAGTAGTAGCAGATGACTGGCTAGACTCGGTAGAGAGGAAGCTCCTTGGAGTTAGGATGTCGGATGACCTCCAGGTCGAGGCAGCGGGATTTCTGCTGATAGACTTGGCAGGGGTTTGGTTCCGGAATGAGCCGTTGTTTGCGAGAGGGAGAGCCACTTGGGATCAGTTCAAGACCCAGTTCAAGAAGAAATTCTTCTCGACCACCGCTAGGGTAGCCATGGGGCTACGATTCCAGAACATCCAGCAGGGGACCCGTTCTGTTGACGAGTATGCGGCAGAGTTTAGTCGTTTGAGCCATTTCGCTCATAGTCTGGTTGCTGACCCTGAGGAGATGACGCGTAGGTTTTGCCATGGTCTAGTTCCAGACATTGGCATTCTTATAGTGGCGAACGGTATGACTGACTACTACCAGAGCTTAGAGTTAGCCCGGAGTATCGAGGAGCGTCTTCTGTCTTGCAAGAGGCCGGCTTCTGTACACATTGAGGGACCCTTCAAGCGTCAGGCTTTCCAGCAGAAAGTGCCGACGCTACACCAGCAGACATATCGTCCTCCCACACCACATCATTCGACCCCGCCAGTTAGAGCTCCGGGACCCCGGCAACAGAGGCTATTTCAGCAGGTACAACATCAGTATCGGGGTCAGGACCCGAAGACGATCAGTTGTTCATACTGCAGGAAGCAGGGACACACCAGGGAGCAGTGTAGGAAGAGGCTGAAGGTTTGCTATACCTGTGGGTCTGATACTCACCAGAAGATGGATTGTCCTGTTGCACCTCCTTATAAGGGTGCTAGGCCACCTGTAGCTCAGCACCAGAGGGGTAGAGCTTTTGCGATGACGGTCGAGAAGACCAACGCTGCAGGTGACGGGTTAGCAGGTTTGTCTTTTCTGTCCTTCCTTTTCCATCTTGTTGTGTGATTCCATTAGTACCTGTCAGGATATGCTTGTGATATACTAGATAGTGTAGTTACCCTATTTAAGACTGTGGAATCACGACCAGTAGGACTATGATTGTATGTTATCTTTTGACTTTGATTGACTGGGGGTTTGACCTAGGAGGAGTACGACCATCTTAATTTCGAGGATAAAATTTTTCTAAGGAGGGTAGACTTGTAACACCCAGTTTTCTAAAATTGGGATATTTTGAAAATTTATTATTTTTATTATTAAATAATGGTGATTTAGTCATGTTATGAATTTTGGTAAGTTTTAGATAGTTTAAAACTATTTTCTAAGTCATGGCTTATGACTTTGGTTAACTACTAGTGTAACTCTAATGTAACCCTAGAGATTTCATAACCTAGAGACTAACCATGACCATATGAGCCTAACCATGTGATTAGGATATCAAATTACCACTTTTTAGTCAAAAGGGTATTTTGGTTATTTATTAGAATTTATTTGGATTTATGTAATTTATTATTATTTAATTAGTTGATTAGTGTCATGTTGGCTCCTAACCTAGTTTAGAACTAATCTAGAGGTTAGCAACTAACCTAGAAGACTAAGTAGAGGATGTTAACTTTATGTATAAATATCTAGGTTTGATAAATATCTAGATATGTTACTTTTTAGATATTTTAGAAACCTAATATCTATCCCCTTGGTCAAAGCCTTAGGAACTAAGTTAGCAAGGTGGAGGGAACCCTAATATCTACCCCTACCCTTCCCATGGCAGCCCAACCCTACCCCCTCTATATAATCACACCCCCCCTTCATTCATGCCTCATTTCATACACCATAAAAACCTAGTTTTCCCTACAACTTCAACCCCTCACCATTTAACCATTTTAACTCCAAATTGAGCCTAGTTTCTTGTATTGGGACCCCCTACTATTGAGGATGCTAAGGGAGGCTAGCTAGTAAGGTTTTCAAGACATTTGGGCATCATCATTTGAAGAGGACACCCCCTACTTTGGTGTTTTCTTGAGTTTTCACTCAATAGGTAAATACCCCCAAACCTTGTTAATATTGTGTTTTATCTTCATGGTTGCATGCATATAGGTATACCCTAGCCGTGGGTCAAGTTTTATAGGAAATATGTTTGGTTTGGTGTCCGTATCGGACACGTATCTGTGCTTAAATTAGTGTGTTTGGTGAAATGCCACTTAGGAATAAAAGTTGTTATTTTCCAAAACAAATTACACATTTGGGTAGCCCTTAGCATGCTAGACACGAAACCCTAGGACTGAGCACGTTATCGTGTCGTGTCCGTGTCCAAAATGGACACGAACACGCTGTGCACATACAGTGCACTGTTCCCTGCTACCCGACACTGTTTTCTCTACGAATTGGACACGTGGACACGTGCCACTTGGCACAGAGGTGGGCGCACCCTCTGACAAGCCCCCCCTCGAGTTTCGTGACACCTCGTGTCGTGTCGAGTGAGAAATTCGACACGCACTGACCACACACTACACTGCACACAGTGTTAAACACGCACTGACACGGCCTTCGTGTCGTGTCTAGACACGACGTGGACACGAAGTGTCAGGCCTAAACCCTAGCCCTAGACCTAGGCTACACCCTGACACAAGCACGACACGTATCGATGCGTGTGTCGTGTCCACGAGGCTCTGTCCTCGCTGCACGAGATCGCACCATGCCCGCGTTCAGTCCCCTGCTGTTCGGGGCTCACGCAGGACACGACACGACACGTGGAGGGGTGACACTTGGTGGACACGAGGGGGCAATGTCTGCGAACATGCCCCCCAAGTTTCGTGGCTTCTATTGTAGTGTCGGACACGAATTCGTGGGTGCATCAAATTTACACTGACAGCACACACGTGGAAATTGGGGTCTGATACGGGCTCGGACACGACACTGTACGACACTTGGACACGTTTCAGGCTGTGGGACACCTAGACCAACCCTAGGCGAACCTAGGAACACGACCACGAGACACATGGACACGTGTGTCGTGTCCTACACGCGTGTGCATCTCTGCACGACGCTGTGACACTGCAGTGTCTGGAACTTACCCGATTGGGTTTTTAGACACTTGGACACGTCGTGTCGCGTCGTGGTGGACACTTGAGGACACGAGGGACACGAGTATACCTAGGGGCACGATTACCAACCTTTAGGTTTGGGTATTAGTTAGGTTTTGTGTCGATTTTGGGTTTACCCCAATGTTCAGAAATGAACAGTGATTCCTGGGTATATTTCAGTATTTAAAATGAATTTCAAATTGATTTTTATGTATATATATACGTATATTTGTGTGTATATATACTGTATATATATGTATATAAGTATATGTGTGTGTATGTAAGTGTGTGAGTGTGTATATGTATGTATATATGTAGATATGTGTGTGTATATAAATAGGTATAAATATATGTGTGTGTGTGTGTGTTGTGTGCCCCATTTCTCAGAATTTCTGAGATTAACCCCCCTTGCTGTCAGGACACCCCATCACCCTAACCCTCACACCCTCACACTCTCACTCTCTTTCTACTCTCTCTCTCTCTATATATATATGTTATGTATATATATATATATATATGTTATATTATATATAATTACATATTGGTATATATAAATTGGTTATATAATAGTTACATGTATATGGATATATTATATATATGTATTATATGTGGGTATTATATATATAGTTGGGTATATATGTAGGTTATGTATATGTGAGAATATAGGGTATTAGATATATATTGTATAGATGTATGGCTATAGACACCTATATGAGATACCTATACATATGGTATCTAGTTACACTAGCCTATAGCCTATGGTTAGTGAGTTTGGAATTGACCAATAGGCTTAGTAGACCTAGGTTGACTAGCAAGTTGACCCTTGTTGACCATTGTTGACCAAAGTCAACTATAGGTCAAACCTTGACCTAATTGACCTAGAAATGACTTGGATGAACATAGAAGGACTATTTGACTAAGGTTTGACTAAACCCTAACTAGATGATTAGGTTAACCATATAGATTATGAGGGTAGTCCTAAGTAGATTAAGATATGTATGGGGTTAAGTGAGATACTTAGAGTTGAGTCATGACTTGAGTTGGAGAATGGGATTAGCTTGATTACAGGATTAAGGTTGGTATTGTACTATATATATTTTGTGTGATATACTTGTATAGGAGATTGGTTATGCCTTAGCTTTGTGGTATAGAATCCTTGGTATCCTAAGACATGATAGCCTATGATGGTTTGAGTTAGCCTTATAGAGTTGACCCTGGACCTAATTACCTTGTTGACTAGTCTATGTTTGACCAAAACCTTAGTTAGTCTAAGATTGACCTAGTTTGACCATATTGACTAATTTGACCATTATTGACTAAATCCTAGATAACTTGACTAGTTTGGCTATAATGTTTGACCAAGAGTTGACTTTAACCCAAATTAGACTTGTTTAACCTTGTTTGACCTTGTATGACTTAGTTTAACTTCTTGTGACCTAGTATGACTTAATTTGACTTAGTTTGACTGAAGAGTTGACCAAGTTTGACTTTGACCTAGATTGGCTTAGAATTTATATAGATTGCATTGTAGATTTCATTTACCTTCATATTAGACATGTCATAACTGTATTGCTCTATTTTAGGACATTGTGACCCTGGTACAGACATCTGATATTACACTACTCTTTTCAGAGTATCAGACGAGTACATTATCTGATAGTTCTCTCATTTATTTGTCAATTACTGTATTTCAGTTCTAGTTAGTTCTATGTGATTCTCTGTATCAACACGTATGGATATTTCTGGATTCATGTATCGACACATACCTTACTTGCTGGCCTCTATTACTGGAGTCATTGGAATCATTCCGGAATCATTTCTGGAATCATCATGTATTGGCCGGACTCATCTCGATTCTTTTGTCGATTTTGGATTCACTTGCTGGGCGGGGAAATATTGAGTAAGACATGTAGACATACCCCAAATCCGGAATCTCCCACTGGAATCTACCGGAAGCATAGCCATCTCTTGCCTGATCAGTGAGAGATGTGCCTGATACCTACAGCCGTTTACATGTCGACCTCGATATTTTAAAACACACAGTTAGATCATAGTTGGACTCACCCTGGATTCATTGATCACTGTTGGACTCATCTTGTACCGGAAATCATCTGGTATCGGATTATATGGACTGGACTCACACTGGAATTACATTAGACTTATATTGTACTGTCTGGACTCATATATATTATTCTAGTTCAGTTAGCTTTTATTACCGTCTTCATTGCCATGATTCTTCTCTTGTTTTAGTTACCTTTCTTTTCTTGTATCTTACTGTTTCTCTATGCCATCATTACCTGTATAAAACTGCTATGCTCATCAATAAAACTGTCTATAACTGCTTTATAGTTCTTTGTCATTTACTTAGATTTTCTAGATGAGTTGTACTCGTTCCTGTCCTGATTGGACCTGTTGAAAATATTACAGATGATAATCCTGAGGATACATGCCCTACTTACCATGGACCTGGCGAGGGATTAGCTACCTTTGGTTCCGACTCTCAGGAGTGATTCAGGAGATTAGCTAGTAGACTACTTTAGCTTTCATGTTTTGACTTGTTGTATTAAAGTTAAGATATTGAGTTTGTATTAAGTTTGTTTGAGATATTGTTGTATTATTTTAGTAGTTAGTTGTTGTTGTCTTTAATTCCTTAGGTATAACTTCTGTGTTATCTTATCGTGTTTTAGACTGTGATTGAGTATATCCTATCCTTTACTTGTCCTCCATTCGGAGCTGACATCTGGACAAGTACATTATATACACTGTATGAGACTAGTTAGTAACCTAGGACAGCTTACTACCGCCGACACTGCGGTGTAGGCTGGACGTACCCATTTTTCGTGCCCCTATACAGGGTGCGGGTCGTGACATAAGGGCACAACATATTTTGATCGGGGCTGTCCAAGTGTTAGTTTTCCATTATTTACAAGTTTGCCACTGAAAAAATTACTCAGGGCTATCCAAGTGGTAGGTATAAAAGATAAGTCTTATAATTTTTGTTTTCTTCCTCACTCTCCATACCTCACAAGAAGAAGAAGAACAAGAAGAACAAGAAGAAGAAAAAACAAGAACAACAAGAACAAGAACATCAATTTTTACAAACCTAGTTTATTTTGATTTTTTGCTCTCTTCTAATTTCTCAGATCTCTTTCTCCAAACCCTACTTTATTTTTCTTCTTCTTGTTTGGACATTATGGATGAAACCCTAGTTGTAGAAGAAATTGGGTTATCAAATCACTACAACAAAAAATCCTTTTAATGACGGCTAAAAAGCTTCATTAATGACAAATCATGACGCTTTTTTTTTTCAAAGCAACCATTATGAAAACGGGTGTTATAAATGTTTTTTAAAAACGTCATAAAGAAACCGTCATGAATAGTTTATATAAAAGCGTTATGAATAGTTAATATATAGTGCACAATTCAGAACAATTTTAAAATATCATGAATAGATAATATGTATAGGCTCAATGCAGCACATTTATAACACTTTATACTATTCAAATTAGCATATCCAAATCAGTCCATATAATTGTCAGGCCTAAAAATCAAATTAACATTATATATCACCATCTTTATTACATTTCTCAAAATAGAGTACATATCAACATCTTCATTACATTCTCAAAATAGAATATCCAAATATATATATATATATATATATATATATATATATATATATATATATATATATACAACTACCAAAATTGTCCACATCAAAACTTGGCCACATAACCAATAATCATGAAAGATCAACGACAGCCGGAACAACCAGTGAAATCCTGAGAAAAAAAGAAGACAACCAAATCAGTCCATATAATTGTCAGGCCTAAAAATCTAATCTAATCATGAAATATCAAGAGAAAAGAGTAAAACAAACTAGGTCATGATAGGGATCAGGTATTTGTCCCATATCTGGAGCAAGCTTGACAGAATAATCCCTTAGAAAAGAGTTTTCATGAAAATGGGAACAATCATAACATTATATAGAAACCATAAAAAACTATTGCAGAGATTTTGCAAGAAAAAAATCAATTACAACGACGCCAATGCCTTTAAAAGGGAAGACATAGAACAGTATCCTGAAGGAATGAGGACGTTTCTATTTTCTTCACCAAATTAATTTAATTAGAGCAAATTGGCCTCTATATATACACCACCAAATAATGAATACCTGGTATAAAGAAATAAACATTCATGCATATAAATGTACCAATAATTCTGATGTTCTATAAATTTCCAGTCAACTGATTACATGACATATCCATAAATTTCCAGAAGATACTGGAATACTAACTGAGAATGAAATAAAATCAAGCACCAAACTGAGGATTCAGCTTACTGCTTATAACTCTAAAAATATTGCTTCTAGTTTTGGGTATAGATTTTATAGAATTTCTTGTTCCTATGTATACCTATATCTCACATGGTAAACAGAATATGTAGATAATTGCTGACCATGAAGATAATGCAATCACTAGTCATGCATATTCTTCTGAACAATTAAGAAGATGGAATTAAAGCTTATGTCCACAGTGAAAATGCAAGTAAAGTTAAAAGGGTAAAGGAAGAAACCTAGCCATGTAAGAAAGCCGAGTGTTGCTGCGAAGAAAAATTCCTTGCTGATACTATTGAAGCTGCCAAATAAGCAAAAGTTTAGGAACTGGAATCGCTACAAAATTATGTTTTCGGCAGAAATAGCTTCAAACACAAAGGAACTTACCAGTACATGCAAAGCAAGTTGCCCCACCCGTGAAGAAAGGATGCCCAAGCTGAACCAGTGAACCTGTATCCGAATCATTATAGAAACTTGAAACAATTTGAACCTTTAAAATTCATTTCATACCAGCCTGGGAATTTTACCCTTTTGCATATCTTCTCACTGCCATGTTGCCCAGGGAAAAAGACCATCCTGGATCCACCACACCCTGGCCCAGTATCCAAATATCTAGTTTGATGAAATGAATTTGACATAAAATAAGTTTACATAAATAAAAAAAGGCATAAGACATGCACCCAGTCTTAGAAAATCTGGCACCCAAATGCAATATATTTCAAATGACAAAGGTGAGAAGAATTGATATAAGACCATGAGGGATTCTATGAACTAACATGGCAATTCTCCAAAATCTGGCACAAGAACATGGATATATATGTAGTGTGTATGTGTGTTACTGTTAACGGGTTTCAAATGCCAGTCATACCCAACCTGTGCTATCTCAAGTGTTGGAATTTTATGCATTGCATAGTTATACCAATGCCTTTCCTCAAGTGTTGGGATTGTATTTGCAAGTGTTAAGATGTATCCAGAGCATATCCAGGTATATCCAAGCAATATGACTACCAAGTTCTTATCCGGTAAAGAAAGTATAAATATCGACAACATAGTAGTATGCACTTAACTTGATGAAATTAGAGGTTGAATATGAAAATATCTATATTATACAAGTACAACAAAATGATGTACGTGCTCATGCCCATATTCATGCAACATAGGTAACTACTTTTGTACCTATCTAAAAATGTGTGAATCCCATATCTGGATTCATATTTGTATTGCGTCTGTATCAATATCCTATAGTTTTGGATCCTGCAACATAGGAAAATATCTTCAGGGTGGTAATAAGAAAAGAAAACCATAAAGGTTATTATGCAATGGTTATTTTAAATTTCTTTGGCATCTAACTGTGCAATAAAGAGGAAATACATCAAACTGAAATAGCAAATTCTAAGGTTAGGTAAGACACCATTTTCTTTATTCCAGAATATATCAAACACAAGAAGAAACCATGAATAAAGCATAGTACTGTCACAATAATTCTTTGAACAATACTGTTACTCTAGGAGACTATATATGTGAGAACACAAGTTTACCTACATTGCTCGCACAATATGGAAGCATGGATCAAACGTCAAATGATTCGATGAATATCTAAGCTTACTTGATGATGATCATTTTGATAGAACTCCTACCAATTGTACTCGAAGCTGAAGAACATTGCTACCCATGCTTCGAGTACAAATATTATAGACGTGAAAATAATGGTAAAGGAAAAAAGAACTCGTACGCAACACATGGAGGGAGACGGGGGGCTAGTAAAAGAAAATAAAAACGTACATCTCTGAACAATAAACAACTGCATGAAGCTAAAATTCTCTGTTAACTTTTAAGGCCCTAGTAAAAGAAAATAAAAAAAGAGGAATGGAAGTAGGCTGGCAGCCGTTCGTAGTTCCGGTGGAGACTCTACTACCAGTGTATGAAATATAAATTCAACCGCATCACCATGCAATATGAATTAGTTGAAACAAAATTTCCTAGTAATATTAGAGCTACCTCCCTTTCACTCTGTGTACAATTTCCCTTTAATCAACCTTAACGTTCTACAGAAGTGTGAATTCAAGGTGTTTAATTTTCACGCCACAATCATTGGTAACAACATCAATTTATGCAGCCTTATGGAATTGTGTGTGCATATGGACCAGTTACCAACTTATATTAGTCTAATCTTGAAATTATGTTCCAGAAAGTTTTTAACTTGTATCCCCAGGGATACTACATGGGTTATGGTGAAAGTCTTACACTAGAAGCAGTTACATAACCCATTCAATAATGGAAAATAAAAGAAAGATGTAAAACAAATTACCCATACTTGTTGAGGAAGACGACGACCCAGACATCAACAGGCGCCTGGAAGACCTCCTTAACAAATTCCAATCCGAAGGCAGCACCAACCCGAACCTCGCTACCCACACCGCCTCCCTCATCTCCGCCAGCTTCTTCTTCCGGGAACAAGAAAATTCTATCATCTATTAAGAATGTACCCGAACAAGATTGCATAAATCCGTGCCTACAGAGTCCGACACAGCTATCCCTGTGTCCAAAAATTTATAGAAGGACTGGCTCAGACATAATATCGAGCACAAAATAGGCAAAACAGAAATAGATTTGGATAGAACTCTTGCGTATTCCACGATCAAGAATTTGAGAATAATAATAGACTCACCAATTCAGTCGAAGATTGCCCCTGTCCTCAATACTTCGTCCGCCAGATTTGAAGACAGCAACCCGAGCTTGACAGTGAGCGGCTCCTGGAACTGACCGAACAATAGTTCAAAATATTGATCGTGCAACGATCCATATCAGAGCAAGGTTGATAAGTTCAAACAACAGAACCTTCGGTGGTGGAAAGGAACTCACCAGATCAACTGGTTCGATTGATCAGGAGTGAAATCGAACAGGAACTTCGTAGGAAAGAACAGCAACGATGCTTCCTCAGAGATTTTGTACGTTTCTCCGATCGCCGCTGCGCCGAGAATTGATTGATCAAGAACAGGAAACCGATCAATTTAACCCATTCATAATGCTCCGATCAATAGAAGAATAGATCAAAAAATCAAAGGAGAAATAGAGAAGGACTTGTAATCAAAGAAGAATTCCTTACCAAAACGGGACCAGACCACGCCGGAGAGGAACGTCACGAACCCGCTCCAAATTTTTTGTCGGGAGGAAGAAGAAATTAAAAACCCTAGCCCTAATTTTGAAGAGAACGGGCTCTAGGGTTAGGATTTTGGAGTTCGGGGAAAGGAAGGAGAACGCTGCGGTGGCTCTACACCGATAGCTCAGTCGCCGAAGGGTTGCTGCGTAGTCGAGCCCATCGCCGGAGTAATTAAGGTTAGGGTTGAAAATTGGGGGAGAAGAGGTTTGAGGAGGAGAGATGCTGCTCGGTTAGAAAATGGATGAGAAATGAATTTTCTCTCTCCCACTGAGCTTTTATACAGTGAAGGAATTACAAGTTTGCTACCGCTCTAAAATATTAATGACGTTTTGTTTTATAAACGTTATAAAAAGTCCAGAATTAGCCCAAACCGTCATAGAAAAAAGGTATTTCTCAACTTTGATAACGCTTATGTATCAGCCGTCATTAAAACTCCTTGTCGAGCGTCATTAATAGGTCTTTTTATTGTAGTGAATCTATCAAATCTATTAGTCTATTAACCAATTTTTCTTTATTAATAGAAGAATTATGCATGAAATCCTAGTTGTAGAAGAAAACTATGGAAAAAATCCTAGTTGTAGAATAATTAGGTTCATATCAGGACCGCCACAATTTTTGACAGTCCTAGAAGTATTGAGGACTGCCAGAAATTGTGGCAGTCTTGAAATAGACTCGATGTACAACAGGACTGTCACAATTTCTGTCAGTCCTAGAAGTAATGAGGACTGCCAGGAATTGTGGAAGTCTTGAAATAGACTCGATGTACAACAGGACTGCCATAATTGCTGGCAGTCCTAGAAGTAATGAGGACTGCCAGAAATTGTAGAAGTCCTGAAAGGGACATGCTCTACAACAGGACTGCCACAATTTCTGGCAGTCCTAGACATATATATTGAGGACTGCCAGAAATTGAGGCAGTCCTGAAAGATACTTGTTGTACAGCAAGTTCCTTTCAGGACTGCCACAATTTCTGGCAGTCCTAAAGTCGACATTCCCGAATGAAAAAAAAACATGTTAGGGTTTATTTCAATCTTGATAATAGAGTAAAATATGCATTTTAGGATTTATTTCCATGCATTCTTTGTGAGAAAAGAAGTATTTAACCTTTATTTTCATACATTTTAGGGTTTATTTAATTTTTTGGGTGCCATCGAAATTGGAAAAGAGAAGGAAACTAGGGTTTTGATGGAGATGGTGATGATGGAAATGGTGGAGAAGAAGAAGATGATGATGATGAGAAAAAAAACTAAGGTTTTGATGAAGATGTGAGAATGAAAATGGTGGAGAAGAAGAAGATGGATAGAAGAAGAAGAAGAAGAAGAAGAAGAAGAAGAAAGCTAGGGTTTGTGAAGAGAGAGAGAAATTTAGAAATGATAGTGATTTTTTGGGTTTGGGGGATTGTGGGCTTTGGATAGCCCCCTGAGTGGAATATTTTGATAGCCCTAGTAAAAGTTCCTCGCAACCTGGCTAGCCCTAATCCTGGCTAGCCCCGATCAAAAAAATATGTGTCCTTATATAATTAGCCTATAAAAAGAATAACCCAAGTATTATATCGTACCTTTGTACTATAAAATATAATTTACAAAACGACAATTAACGAATGTAGCGTGTCAAACTCGAACACTAAAAAAAATTAAGATGTCAAAAATATCCGAATGTTGTAGTTGGGGGTGCTATTAAAATAATTTTGTCTAATTATAAGGTATATTTTGAAGAGTCTAATTCTAAGGTATATTTTGAAGAGAGTAATGTTGTGTCAGAGAAATGAGAGAGAGTGTGTAGTGTTGTATTATAATAAATATTTTGTTAGTCCTGATAAAAATTTTAACTTATATATTGTCTCTATCATAGTGTCCCTAACCAAAATTGTTGTGCCTACTACCTTTGGCCTCGTTTGGTTCGCAGAATTTTCGGGTTAAAAAAGAAAAGTGATTATTTTCTTATGTTTGGATGCCAAAGGAAATGAAGAGGAAAGAAAGGTGATTCACAATAGAAGAAAAATTAGGGAGAAAGTGATTCCATCCATCCAAGCAAGGAATCACTTTCCCACATTGAAGTATTCACTTTCCTTTCCAAATTCTTTGGCATTTTCAAACATCGGAAATGAAAATCAATTGGAATTATAATTTCCAAAGGAAAGGAAATGCCAAGTAATTGATTTCCTTCCCTTCTATTCCGTGAACCAAACGAGGCCTAAGGGCTGTTTGGTTACATGAATGTGGATTGAAAGTGAGAGATTTTATGCTTGTGCAGTTCTTTGTCAGCCAATGCTGCCATTTCGGTTGTTTAGCTAAAGAATGAAATTGTCTACACTTTAGCTCGTTTTTGCGAGCCGAGCAGCCAAGTACAATTGCTACATTTGTTCGTTTTCGCCAGCCGAGAGCTCAGAAAAGCATGTATAATCCAATTATACACATGAACCTTCAACACAATCTGTCTCGAATCAATTAGAGTTGTCCAAATCAGTTTTGTAACCTTGAACTCTGATACCACTTGTTGAGAATGCTGAGTGACTAGAATCGAAGTTGGCCCATGAAGTATGATATTGGACTGGACCCATATGCCTTGAATTTTTTTTTAATGTAAGACTCAAACCAATTCTAGTTATCTACACTTTATAATCCTACTTTCTATCCGATGATGGACTAAATTATCAATTCTGTTGGCACCATATTTGAACGCTCAACAAGAAATGAAATACAATGCAACATGATCTTGACCTCGATTTTTGTTGTGATATGTTTGTGGAGATGGTTAAAGGGGTGCATCTTGACACCTTCTGTCCTTAAATGGTAATATCATGCAATATTTGTGACATCATGGAATTCGGATTTCCATGCAAGCAATAACTTGTATACAACACATACAAATATGAGATATTGGCCATTAGAAATTGCTAATATTTCACACAACCCTTTGTATGTGTTTCGTGGACAACATGAGATATTGATTGTAGAGAAATACTAATCCTTTATTACATATAAGATTTGTTATACGAATTGCTTATGATTTTGAATCTATGAGCAAATCTCCTTTCTGATTATGTGATTGGTTTATAGGTTAAGTAAATGAACTCAAACGTCTCTTATGATTACCGAGGAGAAATATAAGATCATATTTGGATGACGGAAGATAGGTGAATTAAATCACGGAGGCGTATTATTTTTTTATTTATTTGGTAGGAGTTGGGGACAATGGCCCGACAGACATACAATGCTGGAAAGTTAGAAAACATTGTCAGCAGCTAAGAGCATCATTAGTAGTTGGGACTCTCCAATGCAATTTGGAGCCAAAAATTTCAAAAAAAAAAAGTAAATATAGAATGGTTTGTATGAGAATAGTAGGAAATAATAAAGTGAGCTCCGGTCCCAAAAATTGTGTGGTCAAAAATTAATGTAGGAAAAAAATAATATAAAGTTTAGAATCTAGAAAGTTTGGCTCCAAATTGAAACTTACTATTCTACAAAACGAGTTTCTACAATCTAGAATCTAGAGATTGGGAGGCCCAACCCTTAGCATCCATGGATGGATTGGGACCGAAATTGTAGAAATTGAGACTAGGAATGAGACTTATTATTCTACAAAATGTGCTCCTACATTCTAAATCTAGAATCTAGAAAATGGGATGGACCTTACTAATGATGCTCTAACAACAAAGGAATATAAGGACCATTGTCTTCTAATGACTTATAAATATTGTCAGCAGCTAACTACATGAAACATTATCGATGATGTGACCGCGTAAGCAATCTCACCTCTATATATAATATAAAAAATGTTATTTATTATCTAAATTTTTTTGGTGATACCATCATCCATTACGTAATGATGACGATATAATGTCGATGTGACACCGATTGGTGACAATTTTAGTATTAAATTTTTTGATCACAAATAAGAGATTTCATGAAAGAATTCAAAAATGAAATTAGAATATCACAAATAAATTTTTTGAAAAATATCTTACCTATGCCATGTCAGCATCACGTTCTACTGTTAAAAATCGATCACAAATTATAAATTTTATGATAGAATTCGAAACAAATATCAAATTAGAATATTAAAAATGAGAAATTTAGAAAAATATTATATGCAACATTAAAATCGTCGCAACGACAGTGCCACATCAGCGCCATGTCATGGTTGATGGTGTCATCTAAAAAAATGAGTAATGCTATTAAACACTCCAAAGTGTCCATTCAAACTCTCTCTCTTTATGTGGCAGCTGACTTGACATACATGGTAAAATTTAATCGAAAAAATTCATCACCTATTTTTTAAATATAATGCTAATATTAATTTTAATTTAATGTTAAATTTAAAATTTGTTATGTCAGTTATCATGCATGTCAGATGCTAGTCAGCTATCACATAAATGATGAATGGTTAGACGAACACTTGGAATTAATATCATTTTTCAAAAAAAAAAAAGATAATAAATAGTATTTTCGAAATCAGCAATACGAGAAGGGGGGGGGGGGGGGGGGGGGGGGGGGGGGGGGGAGGTGGGTGCATCTCAGTTCGATGCTGATGTGGCAGCTTTCGTGTAGGCTACGATGTTACCAGAAAGTCTAAGTCCAATAGAAAATCGTCACGCCAGTCAGTTAAGAGGAATTTCTAGTTTGGTATATGCTATGCTAACTATAGAAAAAGAACGCACAAAAGAAAGTTGAGACTCATGTGTTGAATTGAGAACCCCGGGAAGTCTTTATGCATTAGATAATTCTTGTCAAAGAATACAATTTAAGATCATCATAAGTGTAATTATAACTCAATCAGCACTGCCTCTGCCTCCTCCTTTGATAGAATTAGGGTTTTTAGCTGCATGCATGCATGCATGCATCATGCATCGTCGTTCTTGTTCTTGTTCTTGGAGTCGTCGTGCTCGGTGTCGTCGATGAACTTCCCCCAGAACCAGTGGCTCTTCCACACGTACACCATCTCCTCGATCGGCACGTTCTTCGTCTCCGGCAGGAAGAGCGCGATGAAGGCGGTCATCACCGCCACCCACCCGGCGAAGAAGTAGAACAACCCGAACTTCATGTGGCAGAGCATCGACAGGAACACCTGCGCGATCACGAACGTGAAGAACATGTTCACCGCCACCGTGATGCTCTGCCCCGCCGACCGGATCTCCAGGGGGAATATCTCGCTCGGCACCAGCCACCCCAGCGGCCCCCACGACCACGCGAACGCCGCCACGTACACGCAGATGAACGCCACCACCAGCCCCGCGTAGCTCCTCGGGATCGCCTCTGCCGTCCCCTCCGTCCCGAACATCGCCGCCACCAGCGACCCCACCACCAGCTGGCAGGCCAGCATCTGCACGCCACCCTGGAGGAACAGGAACCGGCGCCCGAACCTGTCGACGCACGCGATCGACACGAACGTCGCGAACAGGTTCACGAGCCCCGTGATCACCGCCGACATCAGGGAGGCCTCGTCCCCGAACCCGATCGTCTTGAAGAGCACCGGCGCGTAGAACATGATCACGTTGATGCCGGTCAGCTGCTGGAAGAAGGGGATGAGGACCGCGATCGTCAGCTGGGGCCGGTACCGGGGCTCCATGATGGTGGACCACGGCCGGTCGACCGCCCTCGCCTCCTCGCTGGCCGCCACGAGGTCCTCGTACTCGGCCCCGACGTCGTCGGTGCCCCTGATCCTCCTCAGCATCTCCCTCGCCTCCTCGGGGTGGCCGCGCTCCACGAGGGAGTTGGGGGTGTCCGGGAGGACGAGGGAGCCGACGGTGATGATGAGGGCGGGGACCGCCGCGAGGGCGAGGCTGACCCTCCACCCCCAGCCCCCTTCGATCTTGGAGGTCCCGTAGTTGATGAGGTTCGCGGCGAAGATGCCGACGGTGATCATGAGCTGGAAACCGATGTTGAGCTGGCCCCGGAGCTTCGCGGGGGCCATCTCCGAGAGGTACACCGGGACCGACTGGTTGGCGAAGCCGATGCCGACGCCGAGGAGCACGCGGCCCAGGATGAGCGCGAGGACGCTCTCGGCGGCCCCGTTGAGGGCGGAGCCGGCCAGGAACGTGACGCCGCCGCCGAACATGGACCACTTCCTCCCGAAGGCCCGGGTCACGGACGCCGACACCAGGGAGGCGACGAGCGCCGCCAGGTACAGCGACGACGTGAACAGCGTCAGGAGGTGGCTGTCGAACTTGCAGTACTGGTTCGCGTCGACGCTCTCCTTCTCCTTCTGGTAGACGCTCGGGAAGAACTTCAACAAGAAACTTTCCATCGAAGTGACTCCTCCTACAACAATGGTGGTTCCGCTTATATATATAATCAACGAAAGGAAGACTTAATAGAAAATTTTGAGAAGAATGCATGGGTGATCAAAATCATGTTGCTAAAAACAAAATTCAACGTATTGTTATTCGTTGATCTGCTCTAAAAAACCAACAAGTTGAACCACTAACTTCTGGAATGCTCCTTTGTTACTCCTAAATGAAGGGAACATTCTCAAATTTTTTATTCTCGTCTTTTTTCCATCGTAGCAACTTGGTTGCACTTTTATTTCTGGTACAAAAGTCGGTTCTTTTTTTTTTGAAATCACACTCACACACACAATTGGGGGGCTCGAACCTTGCCGGCCCCTCCGGGTGTCCGCTCTAATACCACTAGGCTAGAGAGCTCGGACAAGTCGGTTCTTAATCTTAAGGAAAATGATATCTGGCCCGCTTGCGGGCCAGACCGCACGCCAGCTGGCGTGCTTCCATTGCGCCCCCCCCCCCCACCCCCCCCCCCCCCCCCCCCCCCCCTCTTATAGGCACGGGGTCCAGGTCGGTTGACCTGCCAATGGAGGGCCGCGAGCTGGTTGCGGGGAAGCCCGCAAGCGGGCCATGCAGCAGCGCCCTAATCTTAATTCTTTGGCTTTGCAAGATATGGTTGTAATTTTTCGATTTTTCACATTATTTATCATATGCAAGGAAATAACAATCTCAAAGTAAGATCCGGACAACACTATCTTATTCTAAATATATAAAAATATTGTTTTTGTACTTTAAACCTGTATTTTTTCACGATGAACTTTTACGAAATGAGAATGATTTGAGAATGACCTGATATACCGATGTCGTAGCCGAAGATGAGACCGCCGGAGGAGGCGACGAGGCAGGTGACCAAGACGAACATAGTCATCTTCCCGGGGTAGTCCTTGACCCCTCCCCCCTTATTGAGTATCGCCCCTCCCGCCATTATGGAGGGTGTGAAGAATGCGAGAGGAGGGTGAAGTGTGGGGAGGGAGGGGGGAAGGACGAAGGATGAAGAATGGACGAGGGAGGAAGGAGCAACTTATAGAGTTGTGCAAACATTCTAACAGTCCTATGATCCTATCCCTTGTGCTTCTTTTGCGCCAATCCAAGAGGAAAAAAAAACATCCACCATCCTATTTTTAGAAATTACTTTGAAACACCCCCAACCCACATCTTTCTCGTATTTGCACTACACCTTTGAAATTTGGGTTAATTAGACTTTGGGGTTACAGAAATATTCAAAAATTAACGTTTCGATCACGGTCGACTCGTGTAGGTCATCTAAAATATGTTAATAAATAAATTGAATCAGAAAGAGTTGGTACAGTTTTGACGGAAGTGTACTTTCTAACTCCATGGAAAGCGTATCATCTGGACCCGTAATTTTTTTTTGAGAGCATTTCCTCAAACTCTTGTTGGCTGAACTCAACAACCAACACTTCAATGGTTGTCCTGATGCACTTAATATCCGATTGTGCCACACCTTTCTCGCTAGTGAAGGTCATCACCAACAGAGTCTCAATTTTGTTTCGATAGAAAATTAAGAGATACAATTATCTTTAGAATTCTTTTATAACTTGTGGAAAAAGAATTTTTATTACAAAAATGTAATTACAAAATAAAATATCTAACACAAGAAAAAGAGATCTGGAGGGTGCAGCAGCAGAGGCTCGAATGACGCGTGATCGTTTTGCTCCGTTGACGATTTGACTTCAAATGTAATGACATAAAGTTACAAAGTACTCTCGGTGCTCACAAACAATGTTGGGCATAGTGCTATTGCAAAGGTTACTCGAAATGCTCAGGTGGTGTCTTGGTTGCACAAAATCAAGGCTATTTATAATCAAATCAGCGAAAATGACCGATTGTTCCAATTCCGTGCGAAAATGAACAATTCTGCTCATTTTTGTTCAGTTTGCTCTCACGCGAGAAGAACATTTCTGCGGCGCTCCATCTTCTCGCGCGTAACTGCCGCGAACGTTCTGTGTGAATCAAGGAGAGTATGCCACGTGGCTCGCTATTACGCCGACTAAAATGAATTCTAATGATACTGCGACATACTCATGACCAACTCCTCGTTTTCTGTACCATATTGCATTACACATCGATTCGCTTCGAGATCTGTAATGTCCATTATTAATTCCCATATTCATTGCAACTGGGAAGGCGCGCGAGAGGAAGTTCGCGTATAGGCCTCCCACGCGTGAATTGGCTTTTTGTGTACGTAGAGGCCTCCAACGCGTGAATTGGACTTCGGCATGGAGGTCTTCCACGTGTGAATTGGATTTCAGCGTGGGGGCTATCAACGCGAAATTGAGATTTCAACGTGGAACTTCTTGTCCAATTCTACTGGAGATTATGTTTTTCCTTTTTTTCAATATAAAATTATTCTAACAGGGACTTCGTCCCCGCTCGTCCACGAGGGACGTTTCTCCCTCGACCCTCGTCTGCTGACTGGACAGTGAAACTCCCGTAGGGACGATTAGCGTCACCTGTCGGACAATATCTCATGAGAGATTTAAAGATTGCGGACTGAAACTTGGTTACTTTTTGATTGTCCATATTAAGGTCGAACAAGATAGGGGTCACCTACATCGATTGTTGGTGTGATGTCGTACAATCATCGGTTGTGGGGTGGTAGAGAGGAGTTTTCATTTGGGGGAGGTAGGATTAACTTTTTCGAAGAGAGAAATGTGGAAAAATTAATTCTGATTGGCTATTATTAAACATTTAGGGACGTCAATATAAGACGTCAATTAATGTCGTTGACTATGCGACTTTTAAAAAAAAATGTTGCTCGACATTGCTAATTTTGTAATATTTAGTGACGTCTAGCAACATATATTTAAATGTCGTAATTTAGTGGCAAAACGTTGCAATAAGCGACGATTAATCTCGGACAATTTTTTTGTAGTCCTCGGTAGACTTAAAAATTCTCATCAACGGACTATTAATTCATTGTTGGCTATACCAAAATTGACATGTCTCATTTGGACGATTTGTAGATGGTGATGATATTTTAGATTTAATTTTAAGATCAATCTTTGAAATCATGGATGATTGGATAAATAATGCTAAACTTCCAGCTCTTGTAACTAGAATTTCTGTAAAAAATTAGGAGTTAATATTTATATCTTCTACTATATAATGCGGTTTCAAAACCGCTAAAAAATGAGCCGTCTAAAGTGTATGTATATCATCAACTATTTAATTTAAAAAAGATTAAAAAAACTTATAATCTTAAACTTTCTCCTTTTCTTCTCATAACCGAATATTCTCTTTTTTATTTTTCTTCCGTATAACCGAATACCCCCTCTTTTATTCACATATATCCATAACAAATTATAATTAAATTTAAATTAAATTTCTATAAATCCATATATATATATATATATATATATATATATATATATATATATATATATATATATATATATATATATATATATATATATATATATATATATATATATATATATATATATACACCAAATCTTAATTTAAAATTTAAAATTATATTTTGATAATATTATAAATGAAGAAAAATTATTTTACATGCATCACGTGATTTTACTTGTTATTATACTATATTCTTACAAGCCGAGTACATTGGTTCTTGGTTGGCAAAAATTGAATTTTATCCAACAGTATATATATATATATATATATATATATATATATATATATATATATATATATATATATAGTATAATAACAAGTATAATAACAAGTAAGAATATAGTATATAACGGCTTGTAAGAATATAGTATAATAACAAGTAAAATCACGTGATGCATGTAAAATAATTTTTCTTCATTTATAATATTATCAAAATATAATTTTAAATTAAGATTTGGTGTATATATATATATATATATATATATATATATATATATATATATATATATATATATATATATATGAAAATTCTTCAATACATCCCATGAAAAAATTTGTATCGATACATTCCAAATCTGAACTATTGGATGTTCATCCAATGGTTCGGATTAAATAACTTTTTCTAGACTATTAATAGAGGTCAAAAGTCAAAATCAGCATTAAATGATGTTCCCTATGTTGGGTATGCACTGATACCGCTAATTGGGATGGAGATAGCTTACCCACTTAACGTGGGAGCTACAATGAGTTGAAGTTTAGCTTACCCGCTTAACGTGGAAGCTACAATGAGTTGAAGTTTAGCTTATCCGCTTAACACGGAGGCTAAAGAAAAGAAAAAAAAAAACATACAAAAGACAAGAGAATTAACGAGGTTCGGCTATGTGCCTACGTCCTCGGACAACAATAGTTCTTTTCTTTCTTCCTCCACTAAGAATAGTGGGATTACAGAGTTACAAACTCTCTCTTGGATACACTCAAGAGGATCTCTCTCATACACAAGTATGGAAGACACTTTGGTGAAGAAGCACCCGAGGTAGAAGCAAGCACCGCCCGGAAGAACACCGCAAACAAGGAGCACCAACACTTCTAGCACCAAGATCACAAGGGAGAATTAACCCAAATATCTCCCAAACCATCTCCTTATATAGCCATAAGGGAATGAATCTTCTCCTCCAAGATTGAACCTTGGGAACTCCACAAGTCTTTAGACTTTCTCCAATGTGAATGAACCTTGGGAACTCCACAAGTCTTTAGACTTTCTCCAAGGTGAATGAACCTTGGGAACTCCAAATCCTCTCTCAAATTAAGGAGGGACCACCCAACAATTTCCCCCTTCCCGACTTAAGTGGAAGGCTCCGTCAAACCAGCTGCACTTCTGCAAAAGATGTGCTTGTCTTTAGGTAAAGATTTAGTCATCATGTCTGAGCCGTTGTCATTGGTATGGATCTTCTCAATCTGACGTTGCTTGGATTCCACCACGTTACGAATCCAATGATATCTCACGTCAATATGCTTTGTCCTTGAGTGAAAACTCGAATTCTTGCTCAAATGGATAGCACTCTGGCTATCACAATAAAGAACATATTCTCGTTGTTCTTGACCCAACTCCTGTAGGAATCTTTTCATCTACAGTAGTTCCTTGTATGCTTCTATCGCTGCGATATATTCTGCTTCTGTAGTCGACAGAGCAACACACTTCTGTAACTTTGACTGCCAAGACACAGCTCCCCCTGAAAGAGTAACTAAATATCCTGAAGTAGATTTTCTGGAGTCAAAATCTCCAGCCATATCTGCATCTGTGTACCCAATCAACACAGGCTTGTCATTTCCAAAGCACAATCTCATTTTGGAAGTACCTCTGAGGTATCTCAAAATCTACTTCACCGCTTTCCAATGCTCTTTTCCCGGATTGGATAAGAATCTGCTGACGACACCAACTGCATGTGGCATGTCAGGTCTGGTGCACACCATCATATGCATAAGACTGCCAACTGCTGAGGCATATGGCACCGATGCCATCTCTTCTTTTTCTTTGTTGCTTGTAGGACACTGTCTTGAGTTGAGCAAAAATTGATTAGCAAGTGGAGTTGCTACAGGCTTTGCCTTGTCCATGTTGAACTTCTTCAACACCTTCTCGATATAGCCCTCTTGTGATAACCACAGCTTCCCATTCCTTCGATCACGAGAGATATGCATATCGAGAATTTGCTTTGCTGGACCTAAGTCCTTCATTGCAAAGGACTTGCTGAGCTCTTTCTTTAACTTGCTGATCTTGTCATTGTCACGACCTACGATCAACATATCATCAACATATAGAATGAGTATAATCAGTTCACCATCAGAGTACCTTTTGACAAACACACAATGATCAGAAGTGGTCCTCAGGTATCCTTGCTTGGTCATGAAGAGCTCGAACTTCTTATACCATTGGCGTGGTGCCTGTTTCAGTCCATACAGGCTCTTCTTTAGTCGACAGACTAGATCTTCTTTTTCTTTGACTTTGAAACCCTCTGGCTGCTCCATGTAGATTTCTTCTTCAATCTCTCCGTGAAGGAATGCAGTCTTCACATCTAGTTGTTCCACTTCTAGATTTAGACTTGCAGCCAAGCTGAGCACTACTCTGATAGATGTCATCTTCACCACTGGTGAGAAAATCTCTTCATAGTCAATTCCTTGCTTCTGACTAAAATCTTTCACAACTAGCCTCGCCTTGTATCTTGGTTGTGATTTGTTTTCTTCTGTCTTCAGCCTATACACCCATTTGTTCTTGAGTGCCCTTCTTCCTTTTGGTAATTTTACCAAATCATAAGTATGATTCTCATGCAAGGACTTCATCTCATCTTGCATGGCTTCCAGCCACTCCCCCTTTTTCTCGTGTGTCACGGCTTCTTGATAGTTTTCAGGTTCTCCTGCATCTGTTTGCAATACATACTGTTGTGGACTGTAGAGGCTGTTAGGCTTCGGTTGTCTGTTTGATCTTCTCAGAGGTCCTTCAGGAGCTTGCTCTTCTTGAACATTTTCATGTACAATATCATCATCATGATTGTCCTCGACATGATCATGGATTTCAGCTTCATTGTTCTCGACCGGATCTCCCCTTTGTTCCCGGGGCCGAGATACTGGATTTAGGTTGACAGAAAATTCCCTGAAGCTATCAACCTTTTCTCCCTTCTGACAATCTTCAATAGTTTGATCTTCAAAGAAGACCACATCTCTGCTTCTGACAATCTTCTTATTGACAGGATCCCAGAGTCTGTAGCCGAACTCTTCATCTCCATAGCCAAGAAAAATGCATTCTTTTGATTTGACATCAAGCTTGGACCTCTCGTCTTTGGGAATGTGCACAAATGCTCTACACCCAAACACCTTCAAGTATTGGTAGGACACATTTTTTCCTGTCCAGAACTTGTTCGGTACATCACCATTGAGTGGAGCTGATAGAGACAAGTTGATTAAGTGAACTGCTGTCATTAATGCTTCACCCCAGAAACCCTTTGGCGCTTGGAGTGAGATAACATGGTTCTGATCCGCTCAACGATCGTTCTGTTCATCCTCTCCGCCAATCCGTTGTGATGAGGGGTCTTTGGAACCGATCTTTCATGTCTGATCCCATTATTTTTGCAATAGATTTTGAAGTCTCCTATGTACTCTCCACCATTATCAGTACGGATGTACTTCAGAGTCGTACTAGTCTCACGTTCAACGCTGGCGTGAAACTGCTTGAACATATCAAAGACTTGATCTTTGGATTTGATTGCATATGCCCATACCTTCCTAGAATGATCATCAATGAAGGTGACAAAGTATCTTGCACCACCAAGAGTGTTAGTAGTCATAGGCCCACAAATATCAGAGTAAACAACATCCAGTACATTGGGTTTTCTAGTTGCAGTCTTATAATGAAATGAAACTCTATGTTGTTTTCCAGCCAAACAATCAGTGCAAGGTTCAAGAGGTGTACCTTTCGATTTCAGCCCGGTCAATACCTCTCTTTTGGCTAGAATTTGTAATCCCTTCTCACTCATATGACCCAGTCGCTTGTGCCATAACCCAATCGTTGATCCTGATTGGTCGATTGCTGCATTAACATGCTGATTGTTGATCTTAGCATATGTCGTATAGAGTGTGTTCTCCTTCTTCCCTCTAGCAAGCACTAGGGAGTCTTTGCTGAGTTTCCATTTGCCTCCACCAAACACATTGGTGTATCCTTCATCATCCATCATGCCAGTGGATATCAAATTGAGACGCATGTCTGGAACATGTCTCACATTCTTGAGAATCAAGGGGCAGCCAGTGTTGGTCTCAAGAGCTATTTCTCCTTTTCCCACAATCTTGGAAACTTTTTTATTTCCCATCCTCACATTTCCGAAGTCTCCGCTTGTGTAGGTTATGAAGAATTCCTTTCTGGAAGTAACATGGAATGATGCACCAGAGTCTACAATCCAGCATGAATCTTGAGAGGTTAGATTAACTAGACCATCATCACAAACGATGATTATCTCATCGCCTTTTGAAGCAGTGGCAGTTGTGTCTTTGGCTTCATTTTTCTTATTCACTACCAAAATTTATCGATTTAGCGACGGCCCTATCCGTCGCCAATCCGACGGGAATTACCATTAGCGACCGATCACTGGCGGGTTTTGGCCAAAAAAATCCGTCGGCAATCAGCTCGTCGCTAATAACGGTCCGTCGCTACGTAGTCGTCAAGCGACGGAATAGCGACAGCTTTTCGACTTCACAATACGAAGCATTAGCGACGCATTTCCGACGGACTGTCGTCCATTTCAAGTATTAAGTACTGAACTGTTTAGACAATAGCGACGTCAAATTCCGTCGGTAACCCGTCGTAATAGTGTATCAGAGTGTATCGTTCCGTCGCTAATCCGTCGGTAGTCGTCGGTAACAAACGACGGATGAGCGACGGTATGCTAACGGAATATCCGTCGATCAGGTTCTGGAAATGCTTGGCATTTCCAGCACCATGGCGACGGAAGAGTGGTCACTAATCCGTCGCTACACCGTCGGTACACCGTCGACAAAGCGATTGATTAGTGGCGGATTATTCATCGCCATGGTTCTGGAAATGTCAAGCATTTCCAGAACCTTGTCGACGGATATTCCGTCGCTAAGCCGTCGCTTGAACGAGCGACTGATTAGTGGCTGATTATCAGTCGCCGTGGCGACGGATAGGCCGTCGCTAGTCCGTCGAATTATATACCACCAGAATCTTGCCGACGGATATTCCGTCGATCATCCGTCGCTACCTGGAAACAGTTTAAAATCTCCAGATAGCGACGACGTGTCCGTCGAAAATCTGTCGGCAACTGGGAATATCCGTCGCAAAACGGTCACTAGTCCGTCGCTAACTGAGTTTTTTGGGAAAAAAATTGCAGCACTTTCCCTGTTCACAAATATATGCATAAACAAAACCAATATATAATGCACACCAATTATCCAACAATCACACAGACCAAATATATAATGCACACCAATTATCCAAGAATCACATAGACCAAATATGCACATACGAATTTAATGCACACCAATTATCCAAGAATCACAGACCAAACCAAATTAATAGAAAATAAACATCAATTATCCTGAAGAGTAACATAATATCCGGTGCTATAATCCGATTATAGCACAATTAATCCAAAGCTCTCACAAATATTCCAAAATTTTTTAATACAATATTTTAAGAAGGAGGAGGTCGATTGTCCGGTGGTGGTAATCCCAGATGCGACCGACGAATATACTCCTCCACAAGGTACAAAGGCAAGCCGTCGTAGACACTGCTCGGAAGTCGGCGTAGCTGCTCTGGGGACATGAGATCCAGGAGTGACGTCACAGTCGTAGGCGGTACCACAGGGGCATCAGGGTTGAAAGAAAGATGACCCACGAAAGACGGACCGACACCAGCAGTCGACGGACCAGTAGAAGACGGACGAACACCATCAGCAAACGGACCGACAGCAGCAGACGGACCGGCAGAAGCAGACGGAGGCGGAAAGTACGCGACAAATTGCTCCCGCAAGGACAACACCGCCTCGTGCAGCTGCGTAAGCTGCGACCTAACATCATCGTCTGTCGAGGCCACGGGAGGAGGCGGTGTCGGTGGAAATCTCTGCGTCGCCATGTGCAACGGCCCTAGGGAGCCGACTCCGTACAGGAACCCTTTCTTAAAGCCGCCGACGGTATCTACGAACAAGTCATTCCGAGCGGCCAAAGAAGAGGGCGTCCGGACGGGCGTCGTTTCACCGAAATCCTCGGTGTCAGTTAACTGAGCCCGACTAAGGGCCTCACGATACGCAGCCTATCAAATGAATGTGTATATATTATAAGATTTACCTAAGTTGTAATCTAAATCCTATGTTTCACTAAGTTAAGTATGAATCCTAAGTTTACCTAAGTTATAGTCCAAATACTTTTAATTCTAACGTTAATCTCATAAACATAAGTACTTACATCAGTCTCCTTGGCCCTCTCGTCGACGAAGCTCCCGTCCTTCCATCTTTTGTGCGTATGCTGGAACACGTCGTGCATGGTGACCGATTCTGGCGCCCTTTCCTCCTTCACCGCCCGTTGGGCCTGCATACGAAATTTTCGTAGAAACTAATTAACTCCTTTAATTAATAATACCTAATTCGATAGTGAAATAAATTTACGGTTGCTCACCAGATCTGCAAGTGTCGCTGCGTGGGACCTTGATCCCCCCGTATGAAGGCCTGCGGCCTGTCGGTTCACCTTCGCCTTCTCCGATTTCTCCTTGTACGCAGGGGTATCCATCATACCTAAGAGGTCCTCATAATACTCCTGCCGGATCCAATTCGGCCTCGTATGCCCCATTGTTAGGTCATGAATCATATCCCGTATCTTCTTCGAGGCAGCGCTTCTGTAGATCCTACGGATCGCGTCCTCGCGATGGGAGGGCCACCAGTACGTTGTCTAACATAGAAATTCAATTATCACGTAATTTAAAAAATGGTTGATTAAAGAGTAACTAATAATTAACCAGAAGATATAGATATATACCCTCAACTCGTCGAGCCAGACGTACTGCACGTTTGGGGGCACCGACGAAAAGTTGAGGTAGGGACCGTGGAAGTTAGCCCTGATAATTTCTTCAAGAGCCCTGCCAACATTAAACGGAAAAAACCTACAAAGAAGAAACGACTGGATTATTAACTTGAATAAATGAAAGAAATTTAATAAATTATCTTAAATTTACTTACGAGGTCCCCCGCGGGCCATAGCTCTCGTCGGAACTCGCCTCTCGGCCTCTCTGGTGCCGTCGGAGGATCCGCGAGTCCGCGTATGTACTCCCCAATAACCGGATGGAACCGAGTATGGGGGTACTCCAGGGCCCACTGTGCAGTAACTGGGGCATCCCCTGGTGGATCCGCTGCTGGTGGTTCCGATAGCAGAACGGATCCGCTAGCAGATCCGGACTCATCCCTCGATGAAGTGGTCGATCGAGGGCGGGATGCGTCTGTGCCCGGGGTACTCTCCGGGTCGGGCTCGCTCGATGGGGTCACATCCCGGGAACTTTGAATGCGACCACGACCACCAGCACCACTACGACCACGACCACGACCCGCACCACCACCAGCACCACGACCACCACCAGCACCACGACCACGGCCAGCCATCATGACCTGTAAATAGAACACATAAACATAATTAACAATATAAAGTGTAAATGGATATAAAAAACTAAACTAAAATATACATACCACCAGTAGGGAGACGAGTGCCGCCGCGACGAAAAAGACTAGGAGTGCCATCTGCAATAAGTAAATAATCGAATGAGAAAAACATGAATTCACGTAATTGCTTTTATGAGGTCAAACTTAATTCACGTAATTGGAAGTGTTTTTAATATACAACAATATTTAACCTAATCATCGTCTTTGTTCTCATCCTCGATCTCGTCTTCATCATCATCCTCCTCATCCTCATCCTCATCCTTATCTTCATCGTCGATTTCATCTGTATCCTCATCCCCATCAAATTCTTCTTCTTCTTCTTCTTCTTCTTCTTCTTCCTCAATATTTGGGACAAGACGCCTCTTTCTCCCCTGGTTGACAGCTAAGTCTTGTGTATCAACCTCTTTCTCCCCTCTATTTTCCTCAACAATATCTTCAACATCCATTGTATCTGAGTGTTGTCCCAAGTATTGGGACTTTTCGATCTGGTCCTCTTGGTATGCTGGGTCTCCAACGTTGAATGTATTTCTAGATTTAATCTTGCATACTGCCCACCAGTCAAATCGATCTCTATGACGCCTTGGATAGCTTGTATAGTAGACTTGAACAGCCTGATTTGCTATCGCAAATGTATCGGACCCTCTATACCTCCTGCGATGATTTATATCGACGAATCCAAATTGTTTATCGATTCTCCAACCGATATTTGGTGTCGTATCAAACCACTTATATTTGAACATCACAATATGCATATCATATGGGCCAGTATATTATAAATCTACAATATCCCGAAGCACTCCATAATAGTCAAAGTTCGGCTCGTCGTCATAGATGGTGCCTCTTATGCAAACACCGGAATCCTTGGTACTGATGCCGTCATTGATAAATTCGACATTTATAGCATTCTGAGTTGACTTAAACCTGAAGCCATTAACGACATAGCCTGACCAAGTCTTTATTCGCTTCTTCGGTCCCAGTGCCAGATAACGAACACTCTCATGAGTGAGTGTTGTTTCAGGCAATAAAACCTGTAAACAAATATTTATAATTTAAATGTTTCAGATTATATATTAATAGTTCTCGGGTATAATCACAGTTACTTACGTATTTACGAAACCATGACGGAAATGTACAATCAACCTCTCTTTGAAGTCCCTCATCGGTAATATCGGGTCTCCTCATTTTGACTTCATCTCTAAATACACTATTAGAGAAAATAAGAATATATAAGTGTAGTCACTTACTTCATCAAATTCGAGATTATAACGAGTGCAAGTGTACTGACTTACTTCTCCAAATCTCTCACTTCTTGTATGTCACAGTTTAACAAGACATATCGGTGAGCGGCATCATACTCGTCGTCTGTCAACCACCGTCTTTTACTAGCCCCAACAGGCTTGCCCCTTACATTGAATATTCCTCCATCCTCAACGTCCTCGTCATTCCTTTGAGGTCTATTTCGATTTGTCTTAACATGAGTATCGAAATAAATGGAGCAGAAGTTTGACGCCTCTTCGATAAGATATGCTGTCACGCTCCAGTTCCAAATAATCGGATTGGAAAAACGTGGCATGCCAGCTGTACAATCTAGCATAGCTAAACCCAATTTAATGGACTATGATTCGATTGTAGTACGCTGAAGTATAACTAATAAGTAACATCACAGACAGGTAAACTAGTCTCATCCATGAAATAACGTAATAGATAACTGAATAGAAAATCATCTGTGCCACAGAATCCAAATGTCAACTATGGCTAGAGGAGAACAATCCACTAAAAGTAAATGAGTACATCTGGAATGAAAATGAAGTAGCAAATAGAAATGAACGGAATACTGGAAATAGAACCCACGTCTGAAGATGTAGCTAGCCTCCAGAGGATCAAGGCTGCGGCTCCACCTCAAAGTCGTCGTCAACAAGTCCCTCTACTCCGTAATCAGCCGGGAATAAGTGCTCGTCAAGCTCTGGAAAAGATACCAGGTCCTCAGAGGGACATAACAAATACACAGAAAAGGACATGCAAGAATAAACTAAGCAGTAATGTAAAAGTAACTAGTAAGAATGCCACCTAGTATTTTCCTAACCAAACAAGGACAGGAAATACAAGGAAGCAATAAGGTGTTCTAACCATCTATGTGTAAATGCACTCGAGACATCTCTAGTAGCACATGAGAGGGGGAGAAGAAGAAGAAACTGCCACCAAGCGTCCTACGGTTTGAGGAACGAGGGGCTACGAGCATCCAGCGTCCATTGGAAACAGAAATTCTCATACACCACTAGTAGACTCTCCCCACCCAATGTACTCATACCGTATATGCGGTACGAACAATATGCAAGACGTCATATGTATAGTAAAACTAACCAAACTTCTAATAGACTCAAGATCACATGTTAATGGCCAGTCAACACAGAACCTCTGCACTCAGCTCACTCATATGTGATACGTGTCTGAGACAGTGTCAAGTTTATACTAACTCTATACAAGGTAGTCATCAATGGAGACGAGTGCACACAATAGCAATAACTGGTCAAATGTAAATACTGCATAGTAAATGTCAAGCAAGGTGTACTTGCCTGTGTCCAGCAACTGAGTATCCGGGTCCAAAATAGAGTCCGAGTCCCGCGTAGCAAATAATCCTATATAAGCATTAACTCTAATTAATTACTAATTAACCAAATTAAACAATACATTTAATTGCTAATTAATCAATAATTAATATCAAACCATTATTACTAGCTAATCAGTACCAATAATTATGAATAATAATAATATACAATAATAAGTATGAAGTACTTATTATTATAATTTTATATTCTGAAATTATTAATACAACTGATATATATTTAATAATTAATTAATTACTTATAAATAATTAATTAATCAATTAAATAACACATGCCTTCACAAATTCCTAATAATACCAACAAAATTTGTAAAAATCCATAAAAATCATTTTTAGTCTAATAAGCTAAATAATGACAGAAATAATAGGTATATATTATTTGTAAAGAAACCATAAATAGGATTTTTTTTATTTAATATATATCTATCTAATAACTAGATTAGTGCTAATAATTATAAATACTAGTTAATAAATAGTAAAAAGATCTAAATTGGGTTATAAAATACTTTTCCAGGAAAACCTACTGTAAATAATATTTTTAATATTATTTACCTAATTATATGTAATTAAAAACATTTAACTACTATATATATAAAATTACTATTTTGGCTATTGAAATTAGAATTAAATATTAAAAATTTACTAATAAATTGTGAAAATTCATAATTCACAGAAAATAACATTTTTCCAACAGTGACTATACATTTATGAACATTACCATAATAATTTATATTTAATAAAAATTAAAACTTAGTAGTGAACCAATTATATATACAATATAATTTAACACTGATTAAATATAAATAAATAACTAATATAATTATTTTATTCTGAAAATTTTACAGTAAAAAGATATAAATATTATTTACAAGTCTTGTATAGAGACCATTAATTAATTCTTAGTGAATTAATTAATAAAAAATCCGAAACAGTGAAATTAAACTGTCATTTAGATACAATAATCCACAGTTTAAAATATAATTAAAATATCTAAACTATTTATTAAATCCTGAAAATTTAACAGTAATTAGATTACATAATTACCTACAAATTATGTATAGATCATAGCAAGTAATTCTTAATGAATTAAATTCTAAAAATCAAAAGCAGAATATATAATACTGTGGAATTTACACAAAAAACTGCATTAATGCCACCAGTTAAATGCTTAATAATTACGAATAAATTATATAAAAATCTGACATAATTAATATAGAATCTACACTAATGATCCTAATCATTAGGCTAATAATTTAGATCGTAATTAGCATCAATTAATCATTAATTAAATCATTACACAGCCATATAATTACACAAATAATTCAACAATGAATAACCTAATTGTTGCAAACAAAACACACGTGCCAGAGGACACGTGGGTGGTCGGGGCAATACCTCGCCACGCCGCAGGGGGGTGGCTCGCCGACGAGGGGGGTCGCACCGACGAGGGGGGTCGCCGGATCGGGGCCGGTCGGCTGCAGCGAGCGCGGGAGGGCCGGCTGCACGCGCGGAAGGCCGGGGCGCGCACTTCCGTCGCCCGATGGCGGGGCTTAGTCCGAAGGGAGGGGGGGGTCGGGATTGGAGAGAGAGAGGTATAGGGTGGCGGTGAGGATGGGAAGAGGTGGAGGCTTGTGGAGGAAATTATTAGGGTTAGGTTTGAGAGAAGTTGCTTAGATATATATGCATGGATGAGATCCAAAGGCTTAGGAATTCCTAATGGGTTGGGCCTAGGTTAGGGTTAGTTAGTTTGCCCATGGCTGAGCTAAGGTTGGGATTGGAATAAATGAAATGGATTTGGGTTTTGCTCAAGTTGTAATGCCATAACTAAAAAGTATAGATATAATACATATACTCCAATAATAAAAACTGATGAATAGTAATACTTTATATATATATAAGTATATATATATAGATAATCTAGAAAAAATTTAAATGAGTCTAAGGTTAGAGTTAACCTAAGTTTAGTCTTAGGGTTAAGGGTGAGGGTTATATAATACAATGCACACACAAACTGCATAAATATACATATATAACATATTTTTCTAAACTATATATATTCAATTTAACAATTAGGGTAAAAGCATTTTATTTAATGAATAACAAAATTTTGTAACAAAATATAAATAATAATAAATAAAAAAAATATTTTGAGGGGTTTTACATATGCTTCGCATATCGAAGCCTCTATATGAGCTTTGTTGCCAACTTTCTTCTTTAGATGGTGTAGGTATCTAGAGAGACAAATTATCTTGAGAATTAAGAAAGAATTTTAAAACCCACTGAAATTCAACTTAAATTATATCGATTTTTATGTACCTTTCAAATGGGTACATCCATCGATAATGAACAGATGCACCGACACGGTCTTCGTATGCTAGATGAATCGGTAGATGCTCCATGCTGTCGAAGAAGCCAGGAGGAAATATTTTCTCCAACTTGCAAATTGTTAAGATAATCTTCTCCTCAAGTTCAACCATGTGTTGCACAGTCAACTTAGTTGAACAAATATCCCTAAAAATATTAATAGTTCGGCCAACGGAACCCATACAGCAGAAGGCAACAACTCTTTCAAAGCAATGGGCAGTAATCTTTCCATAAACACGTGGCAGTCATGACTCTTCATTCCCGTTAGCTTGCGTTCATTGAGGTCAACGCATCTAGACAAATTCGACACATAGCCGTCGGGAAATCTTAAAGTAGATACCCACTTGCAGATTATTAATCTATCTTCCTTGCTCATTGTGTATTGTGCTATCGGCGTACTTAATTGTCCAGCAGCTCCCCTTTGTATCAAGTTCAGATAAGGACGCTTGCATATCTCGGCAATATCTTGTCTTGCTTTTGGATTGTCCTTCGTCTTTCCTTTAATGTCCATGACGGTATTGAAGACATTATCGAACACATTCTTTTCGATATGCATAACATCAAGATTATGCCTTATAAGATTATCTTTCCAATAAGGCAAGTCCCAGAAGATACTCCATTTGGTCCAGTTATGGGTTTGTCCGAACCCATCGACACGATTGTTCGATGGATCTTCTATTACAGTGGACAAGTCCTTTACATCTTCCCAAATATCGTATCCCGACAATCTGGCAGGCGGATAAGAAAATTCTTGTTTTTCAGCTCTGAATGCGTCCTTGTTCTTTCTCCAAGGATGACTCGCGGGCAGAAATTGACGATGACAATCAAAGAAAGAAGTTTTTCCTCCATGCTTAAGACGGAACGTCTTACTATTTTGCATGCATATCGGACAAGACAGGGTGCCGTGAGTACTCCATCCCGACAGCATACCGTATGCGGGAAAATTATTGATTGTCCACATCAGTGAAGCTCTCATCTGAAAGTTCTGTTTCCTGGAAATATCATAGGTCGTGACGCCGATCTCCCACAGCTGTTTCAGCTCATCCACCAACGGCTGTAAATATATATCGATATTCTTCGTCGGATTTTTGGGACCCGGTATGATAGCTGTCAAGAACATATAAGGAGTCTTCATACACATCCATGGTGGCAGATTGTAAGGGGTCAGAATGACCGGCCAGCAGGAGTATTGAGATCCCGACTGCCCGAAAGGGACGAATCCATCAGAACATAGCCCCATGCGTACATTTTTGGACTCTGCAGTAAAATCTGGATGGCGAGAATCAAAATATTTCTACGCCTCTCCATCCGAAGGATGTGACAATTCTCCATCGTCCTTTGTGCGTTCTTCGTTGTGCCACGTCATATGTTCTGCTGTATTCTGAGACATATACATCCTCTGCAAGCGCTTCGTGATCGACAAGTAATGCATATACTTGTAAGGACGTCATTTTCTAGTTGACTTTCCTTTTCCCCTGACTTCCTTGTAACGATTCGCATTACAGAAGCTGCAACTTTCTACATCATCGTTCTCCTTGTAGTACAACATGCATCCGTTGCGACAACAATCTATCTTGTCGTACCCCAGTCCCAGTTGTCGGACCATCATCTTCGACTTGTAGAAGTTTTTTGGAAGCTCTTTTGATTCCTTCGGTAACACTTCCTTCATTAGTTGTGTAATCGATCATAGCAAGTTTGTGGCAAGTTAAAATCGGACTTTATGTTCAACAACCGCATCGTCACTGACAGTACGGAATGTGGATCACAACCAAGATATAAAGAAGTTTCAGCATCCTAAAACATATCATAGAACTCCTTCGCCTCGGGATTAGGATCCTCCGGATCAAAATTAGGCCCTACCGCGTCGTACACCATATCTCGTGCAAGGTTCTGCACGTCTCCATAATCAACGGAGCATTCGTCGTCATCGACGACAAAATCCGCTGCAGCATTATCAGCAAAAGCATAAGTAGCAGCATTCGCAACCTGTCTTTCGGCATATAGTTCACCTTGCGATGACCACAGGACGTAATCACGTACGAAACCCTTACGGGTCAAATGATCTCTTACACTCACCACTTCTTCGTAACGTCTATTGCGACAATTATGACATGGACACTTGATTTTGTTACCGTCCATAAACTGAGCTTTGCTCATGACATACTTAAGAAACACTTCCACGCCTGCCTGAAAATCGTCACTCACACCTATTCTGCTCTCGTATTGTCATTTGTACATCCATGCACGATCAACGAAATAACGATCCATCACAGATTGGATGTAAAAATATGTATAGTAAGACAAACTAAACAGAATTAGTATATAATCATGTAACTGGTGGATCCGCTAGTATTCTAGCTCGAGAAGAGAAAAATCTAAGTACAATTGTTACTAAAAGTTCGATACCGATAGTGCGATACCGATACCGATACCGATAGTGCGATACCGATACCGATCGATACCGATAGTCCGATAGTTCGATACCGATACCGATAGTCCGATACCGATTATAGGTCAATTAATCAAACTGAGTCAATCTATCTATTTCTAAATTGCAAGAGTCCACTTCTAGGATATGGGAGCTATATCCTAAATATCTAGTCTAAAATTAACTTGGTTAGGATACTAGAGTGTCCTTACTATCTAGCAAGCACTACCTTAATCTAGTCACACTAGCATTAATTACCTATAATTCCTACCATGTCTACACTCACACATTACACCCCAAGCCGTCCTGCATGCTAATAGGCATGGTAGGCCTGCCATTTCATTCCTCACTCTCTAAAGAACACATATACATATATATGTATATCACAGTTAGATGTATAGATATATACATCTATATAGAAGCAAACAACTGACTTATGCAGATGAAGAACTCGCACTGTCCTTGACACAGTGAACATATACACCATGAACCCAAACTCCATATTCACATTTACTAATCCAAACACCACCAAACAAATAGATAACACCCAATATGGATAACACATTATTTAGCCAATATATAAACTCAGATGAATTTGATAAGCAAAGCCCCCCGCCGCCCTCGACCAAAGCCCGCCGCCCAGCCCCCGACGCCTCCACCCCAAGCCCGCCGCCCAGCCCCTGACGCCCCCGCACCAAGCCCGCCGCCCAGCCCCCGACGCCCCCGCCCCAAGCCTGTCGCTCAGCCCCCGACGCCCCCGTCCCAAGCCAGCCGCCCAGCCCCCGAATGTCCCCAAGCCCGCCGCCCCCGCTGCCCCTACGTCGACACCGCGATAGAGAGAGAGAGAGAGGGGATTACCTTCGGGGGAGAGAGAGGAGAGGACGCCGACGCCATTCACCGAAGCCGCGAGAGAGAGAGAGGAGAGAGAGAGAGAGAGAGAGAGAGAGAGAGGAGAGAGAGAGAGAGAGAGAGAGAGGAGAGAGTGAATTTGGGAGGAATGCGAAAAGTCTCTTCCGCCTTTTCATTTTAAGTCTGGAACGTAAATTTAGCGACAGAAAAGCGACTGCTAATTATCCGTCGCCAATTGGTCGCTATTATTGATACTTGCCGACTGAATATCCGTCGCTATGTAGTCGAAAAAATGTCCCGCCAATTCTCTACACAATTTCTGCCAAATAATCGACTACGTAGCGACGACTGGCGATCCGTCGCTATATCTCCGACAGCCTAGCGACGGATGTGCGACCTTTTCTCCCCCTAAAATTAAAATAAAAATGGCAAAGGCGTATAGTCGGTAATCAGTCGGCGAGCGGCCACGAAGCCGTCGCTAACGTCGACTGAAAATTTCCGTCGCTAAATATCCGTCGTTAATTTACTGTATTTTGGTAGTGATTTGATTCATTTCTCTTTTCCTTTTTGAGTTTTCTGTATTCTCTTTTCATATGACCCTTAAGGCCACAATGAAAGCATTCTATCTCTTTTCTTGGTTTGAAAGTGCCTCTGGAATGATCTTTTGGTCTGCTTTTGGAGCGGTCACGGTTGTGGAATTTTCTTTGATGAGTTCTTCCACGATTCTCAGAAACAAGAGCATCTGACTCGGTTGTTATGCCTTGTTCTTTCCGCCTCGCTTCTTCATCCAATAAACTATCCTTCACTAAGGTTAAAGTGATGACGCCTTGAGGAGCGGAGTTGCTTAAAGAAACCACAAGTGTGTTCCAACTATCCGGCAACGAGCTGAGTAGCAAAAGTGCCAATAGCTCATCTTCCAGCACCAGCTTCATGGTTGAAAGTTGATTTACCAACTCTTGGAAATCACTCAAGTGTTCAGAAACACTTCGTCCGTCTTTATATTTCAGGTTCACCAAACGTCGAATGAGTGACGCTTTGTTTTGAGGAGTCTCTCGCTCGTACATCGATGCTAACTTCATCAACATTTGATGAGCATCGGTTTCTTTGGAAACATGGTAAAAAATGCTTTGGTCGATCCAAGGATGGATCTCTCCAATAGCTTTTCAATTTAGAATGGTCCAATCTTTTTCAGATTTGTCTTCTGGCTTCTGTCCATTGCAGAGTAACACTTCGTACAAATCCTTACAATAGAGGATATCTTCCATCCGCGGCCTCCATATGGAATAGTTTGAAGACGTGAGCTTGATCATGGTTGAGGAGGTAGAAGACAATGATTCTGCCATCACGAAATAAGCTTGTGTGGCTCTGATACCAATTGTTGGGTATGCACTGATACCGCTAATTGGGATGGAGATAGCTTACCCACTTAACGTGGGAGCTACAATGAGTTAAAGTTTAGCTTACCCGCTTAACATGGGAGCTACAATGAGTTGAATTTTAGCTTATCCGCTTAACACGGAGGCTAGAGAAAAGAAAAGAAAAACAAACATACAAAAGACAAGAGAATTAACGAGGTTCGACTATGTGCCTACGTCCTCGGACAACAATAGTTCTTTTCTTTCTTCCTCCACTAAGAATAGTGGGATTACAGAGTTACAAACTCTCTCTTGGATACACTCAAGAGGATCTCTCTCATACACAAGTATGGAAGACACTTTGGTGAAGAAGCACCCGAGGTAGAAGCAAGCACCGCCCGGAAGAACACCGCAAACAAGGAGCACCAACACTTCTAGCACCAAGATCACAAGGGAGAATTAACCCAAACATCTCCCAAACCATCTCCTTATATAGCCATAAGGGAATGAACCTTCTCCTCCAAGATTGAACCTTGGGAACTCCACAAGTCTTTAGACTTTCTCCAAGGTGAATGAACCTTGGGAACTCCACAAGTCTTTAGACTTTCTCCAAGGTGAATGAACCTTGGGAACTCCAAATCCTCTCTCCAATTAAGGAGGGACCACCCAACACCCTACTCTATTATTCAATCCGAACCATTGGATCAACATCCAATGGTTCAGATTTTGGATGTATCGATATAAATTTTTCCATGGTATGTATTGTAGAAGGACCCATATATATATATATATATATATATATATATATATATTAACTTGCCTTAAAAAAAAAATATATATATATATATATATATATTAACTTGCCTTAAAAAAAATATATATATATATATATATATATATATTAACTTGCCTTAAAATGCAAGAAGATTCAATAGTCCTTGTTAATTATAGTCATGTCGTATACTTTAAAAAAATAGTTATAAGACATTGCCATTTTATTTATGAGTATTTCTACACGGGTAAATTATGGGCCACGTATCGGTCGTCTATTGGTCGGATCTGTGTGCCTGACACAGGTGATACGCGTGTTTGGTGAAAACAAACTGACTAATGGAGAGCCGACACGTGTCGTCGGTTCACGCGTCAATTCTTCCGGTCGGTTCATGCGTTAATTCTTCCGCTCGGTTTGTGTAGAGCTTTCTCTTTATTTATATTTATTTGCAACTTGATACATTCAACTATTCGTGTTTTTCAACTTGATACCTAACATTTTTACTCAAGAACTCGATACCATCAACTATTAATTATTTTCAACTCCATACTCTAAAAAAAAAGTAATTCCAATCTACCCCTGCCCTTCCCTTCGCCCCCTACCCGCCCTCCCCCCTCTTGACCACCCCTCCCCCACCAACCCCCCCAACCGCATCCGGTCACCCCGTCCCTCGCTGCCCCCAGCCCCCGGCTCCCCCTGTTAGAAATTTGTTGTGCCCTGTCGATTCATGAGATGAAGAACATAAATTAAATTGATTGCGGAAGCGTACCTGAATCCATTGTCTTTGCTTGACGGATCTTGAAGCAGACGTTTTTCTTTGTGGGATTTGATCTTCCAATCTGCTACGGCCCTTAATAATAAAGATTAAATCTTTATTCCTCTCTTTGTTGATGGGGATACAGAAGAGAATAGAGAAACCCTCTCTTTGGTGGCCGTATGAGTTGGGGACCATAACCCTAATGAATACAGATATATATAGATATGTGTGTTGTGATATTTCTAATTTGGCCCCTCATCAAATTAGAATTATCTCCGGTATCTACACATTAATTCCATGACAATTATACCCTTAAGCCAATTTCCATATAGACCACTTTAATTTGGCTTAATTATTTAGATAGTCCAAACACAATTAATTTTACATGTGTGGCCCCATAATTATTGAATAATTCCAACAATCTCCCACTGGGCCACATATGTAACCTTATAATTGTGTTAACCTTAGTGAGCTCATAAATCGCTATCTTAATCCTTAGGGTATATCCGGACAATCTCGTCCATTAACCATATCAACATAGGATCAAAGCGGCCTTCGTCACATATAGCGTAACTAAACCATCAATGGTCATATATACCAATATAGCTAAACGACATAGATCAATCATGGATGCATAGCATGGAAATTACACGCAATGTGATCAATACATGTCTATTTCCAACTGGTCCTCCTTAACTTTAATGAGATCAATACTTTAACATAATGAAAACAGAATGAACTTAATTTCCATATATCTGATCAGATAAATATCCAAAATACTTTAATACATAAATGTGTCCAAAACCAAATAGCACCCAAATACATAAAATACAAACTCCCACTATATTACCATATTCTTAATTAACACCCATATGAGCAGTATGCTCATGAAAGACCCTGGGTGATAATACTTTTGTGAGCGGATCCGCTAACATGGAGTTTGTCCTAATGTGCTATATGGACACTATAACCATTCTGAATTCTTTCCTTCACAACTAGAAACTTTATGTCAATATCCTTATACAAGTTTCTGTTGTTTTTGGAATACATTACTGCTGATTTATTGTCACACCATAATTTAAGTGGTCTTTCAACACCGTACTTTAGGCGCAGCCTTGTGACAATTTCGCAACCATATTCCCTGAATAGATACCCCACAGCATGTTATAAACCTTGCTTTCATGGTGGAAGAAATTATGAGTGCATGTTTGACACTCACCCAAATATATCTCCATTAGTCAGCATAACCTGATGTGGATCTCCTGCTGTGTTGGCATCCAACAAAATCGGAGTCGGAATACCTTATGATCTCCAGAATTATCCGATTTCCTAAAAAGAGCATATAATTTCATGTTCTCTATTAATTACTTAAGTAGTTTGGCTGCTATCCAATGATCCATCCATATTTGCTTAAATATCTGCCTAACATCCTAATATATATGTAATATCCTGACGCGTACATACATGAGTATACATTAGACTCCCTACAACTCATTATGAAGGAAAAATCTATTGTATTTTCTTAATTTTAAGGCTAACCTTAGGGCACTTGTTTGAGACTGAATTTGTCTCCTTTAACGAGAGGTGTCACCTAGTTTGCATTAAATACTTCAATCAATATATAAAACCAGAAAATTATTTCTACTCCCACTGAATTTGTGATACACACAATCTTCAACAGTGTTCATCTCAAAACCAAACGAGATAGTCACTTGTTGAAACTCAAAGTGTCTTTGACGAGAAGCCTGCTTGAGTCCATAAATAGATTCTGTCAGTTTGCAAACCATATTTTTTGGATCTCCCGACACAAAGTTTTCTGGCTGCACCATATATTGTTTCGTCGATGTTACCATTGAGAAACACAATTTTGACATCCATTTGATGTAACTCAATATTAAAATGTACAACAAGTACTATGATTGGTTTAAAAGAGTCTTTCAAAGAAACCGAAGAGAAAGTCTCTTTAAAAAACAATCTCTTCCTCTTCTCTTGAGGTTGTTGAGTTTGTTTCTCAGAAACAATTACCTTATTTTGAATGGGGGGTGCCTTAATGTTGTCTTGTTGAGGTAGCTCAACATCGACTTATAGAGGTAATTCGACATTGTCTTATTGAGGCTCCGAATTCACTTCTTGATCAATGACAGGTGCAGAATCTTGCACATCGTCAAAAGTGATAGTAGGAATCGCAATCGATTCCTCCTCAAAAGACAATGTCATTGACTTTATTTCTCCCCCAAATTCAACATCCTCAAAAAAATATTACACTTCTTGTCTAAAAAAAAAATTATTTATTTTTGTGTTTAGTACCACGTGGTTCCATATGCAAGATTTCTTTATAGACGCAATAGTTTCAAGTGATAATAACATGTCACGAACATTTAAAAAAAATAAAAATAATACCAACATTATTTTGAATTTAAAGATAGATCAAACTTTATTGTTCCCAAATGAACAATGATAAATAAGATTGTCAAACAAGAAAACTGAAACTAAATTTCGTCTAAAAGACGGTACAATAAAAGCTTTAGATAAAATTGTCTATCAAATCCAATAATAACTAATATCCAAAATTTGTCCTATTGCATCCACTTCTACCGACTTGCCGTCTCCCACATAGATGTGTCTTTCACCATCAATTGGCTTTCGGTAGATCTGGCAACCCTTCTTTACACGCCATGCGTGGTACTTTGTGTATTCCTTCTTTACGTGTCCCGGCTTGACACAAAAGAAACAACCATTAGCCTCAGTTTGTTGTTTCTTTTGCACTGGACCCTTAGTAGCTTTTGTATTCTTTCGCTTAGTTCCCTTATACTTGTCTTTATGGGTGGTAGCCAAATTAGCACTTTCAGTTTTATCTTGCTTCAATCTCTCTTCTTCTTGTACATAGTACGAAATGAGCTTATTTAGAGTCCATTTTTTCTTTTGACAGTTGTAACTGACCTTGAACTGATTGTACTGTGTAGGAAGTGAGAGCAATACCAAATAAACGAGCAAGTCATCCGACAAGTCGAGCTTAAGTGCCTTAAGTTTTGAAGCAATATGAGACATCTCCATGATGTACTCCCTTATGTTACCTTTGCCTTTATACTTCATGGTAATTGTCACGACCCGCTACCCAAATTGTTGGGCCAGGCCGAGTCATGCCCAGCCTACGTTTGATATAAAACGTAGTAAGCTGTTCTAAAGACAACATGATAAGACTAAAATGTGCTAACAGTTCTATAAGTGAATAAAAGTCATAAATGCTCCAAACACAAAAGTCGTATCATATAGTAAAATGTCCAAAGTACAAGTCTGAAATGTAAAACTGGATACATGTTCAGTTACAAAATATGTAGCCTAATACATGACTACTCTCAAAAGTCTAAAGCAAAAAGATAACTAGGCGAGGTTCCCCGCAGGAACATCCTCGTAAAGCAAAGCCGGGTCCTCGGCAGTAACTCCATAATATGTGTCGCAGAGCAACTCCTCCTCAGTAAGGACACCTACAACGTTATCCTGTCAGGATGGGAGCAAGTACTGAATCTAGCAAACTAGCATATGAAACATGGAAATGAACATAAAAGGAATAACTGGAAACATGGCATCACACAATCTATCATGGCAAGGACACATATGTCATAGAGACAGATGTATATGTAATGTTTAAAACTGTAGCAGGTACGTGATCGGTCAATAGATGTACAAAGTGCTGGGGCACATGTAAATGAAATGTACATACGTACAAGTGTACAGACATAGGTGTACCTCCGTACAGAAATGCTGGATAATGGCCTACGGCGCAGTATCATATAGAATGAAACTTTGCTCGGTACGATAATGTGGGCATGATAACGTACTCAACTACTAGTTTCCCCATAACCCATATTCTATCATGTGAGAGATACATAAAGATTGTTCTAAGCATGGTAGTAATAGAAAGTACAATATGTGATATTTTAACTTGCTACCCCAAGGATCAGCATTTAACATGGTGGGATTTACAGTTCATTTATGTAACAATATGTAAAGTTTGTAGAAAGTACTTGTCTCTAGCAAAGCAAAGCAAAGCAAGCTGCGATAAAAGTGCTATAGATGTCTGGTAACTTGTCACTGTAGAAATAAATACATAAACTAATTAGTTTTTACACTAAGCTAAAACACTAGGACACTAATTGGTGCAACACGACTTGTGACTGGACACCTAGCCAAAATGATGACTCTGGCATAGGAGACCAATGTGGGGTGACACACTACTTTAACTAACTTTCTAGGGTCTTTACACTAGTGAGGGGTGAGGTTCAACACGGCTAAAACTCAAAGTAACACAAAAAGTTACAAGTCGTAATTAATCAATAAATAAATCAAAAGATCATTGTGTTTCAACAATTTTTGAGATAGACAAAAGGCTTATTTTTTACTTAAAGTAAAGTACCAAAATGATCCTTGTTAATCATAGAAATTTATTATAATTTTTCTGGAATTTATTAACCAGTACAAGTATTTTATAAAAATCAGTTTTCCTAAGTATACAGAAAATAAGTTTTGGTTTCATATGCCAAACTAGTGGCAAAACTGTAAATTAAATACTATAAAAATTATACTAAATTAGCTAAATTAACATAGTATCTAAATACTATTTTTCCAGAATTTTAATAGTAATTTAAGTATTTTTAGAAAATCAAAAACAGCATTGCACACAATTGAAATTAAATAATTAATTATCTGCGTATTTTGTCCATGTACATAATTTGAACCAAAGTTCAAATACAGGACCCAAGGCCATGAATCAAGTCCAATATGACTTGTACAGGTCTTGAATATGTGAAAACACATTTGGGCCCAAAAACCCATGCTAGGCTTGGACACCAAATGGTTGCAGTAATTTAAATACACTAAAATACAAATTGGTAAAAAGTGCAAAATAAATATTAATATTTGATAAGGTAAAATTATGCATAGTGAATATATACATACATATGTTAAAAGTACATATATATAAGAAAAACACTTAATTATAAAGTATATATATATATATATACAAATATTGTATACATATATATAATAGTATATATAATAATATATATACATAGAAAATATTACATATATACACATATGTACTAAATACATCTATATACATATACATACATATTTATAATAAAGTACTAGATATATATATATATATATATATATATATATATATATATATATATAATATATATATATATATATATATATATGTACTGTATTTATTATATATATATAAATACGTACATATTATAATTATATATATATATATATAATATATATATATATATATATATATAATACTATATATTATATATATATATATATATATTATATATTATTTATATATGTACGTATTTATATATATATATTTATATATAATATATATATATATATCTATATATATATATAATATAATATATATAAATAAATACAATTATATATATATATATATATATAATATATTATATATATATATAATATACAGTATAATAATATATATATTATATATATTAAAATATATGTATATACATATATATGTAATATATATAAATAACAGAAAAGAAAAGAAAAGAAAAAGGAAAAGAAAAAGAAACAGCAGTAAGGGGGCTCGAACTTGAGCTAGAGCGCGGGGGGGGGGGGGGGGGGGGGGGGGGGGGGGGGGGGTTAAGTCGGGTCGGGCTGGCCATGGGGTCAGCCCGAGGGTTGTGTTAGGATTAAGGTTTAGTTTAATTTATTTAGGTTAGGTTAAACATTATATAAAAAAATAATAAAATCGATCCTGTGTCCGGACAGTTAGGGACACAGGATTTCTACGTGTCCGTGCTATGCACGACACGTACGAATGCTAAAACACGTGTCCAAACACATGGACTAGTGTCCCGTGTCCTGGCGAACCACACACGTGGCTTTGGGACACGGATGACACGAGATGAGCTCTGTTACTTACGTGTCCGATCGTCGAAGGGGGATTTCGAAGGTGCTGGCGGGCTGAGGAGCGGTCGGGACGACGGCGCTCGAGTGGCGACGCGTTCGCCCTTGGCCGGACGCGTCGAATGGTGGTGGTCGAAGGCGACGACGTCAACTGTGGAGGCTGGACGGGGAAGTTCGTCGGAGCTAGGGCTACTGCTAGGGTTTTCGCGGGAGTTGAAGCTCTACGGTGGTCGGGGGTGGTTGTGGTGGTGGTTTAGGGTTAGGGCTCGGTCTGGGGAGTCGAAGGGGGGTTTTAAATAGGGGGTTGAGGCGGTTCTAGGTCGGTCGGGCGGTCGTGCGCTGGCCGGGAATGGCGGCTGGTCGTCGGGGCCAGGTGGCCGAGGTCGTGAGGGGGGGGGGGGGTTGGGTAGTTTAGTATTAGGGCCCCTAGGGTTTTGGTTATTACAACTAGGCCCCTAACAGAGATAAATGCAAATATAATTTGCATTCCCCACTTTAAAACATTTCACTAATTGCATACTGATATAAAAATAAATCTAAAAATTACAGAATGATATTAAAACAATTTATAAAATTACAAATTAATATTTTTGTATTTTAAAACTCATTTAAAAATCATTTAAAAATTCTAGAAAAATTCCTAAAATCTAAATAATTATTTTAAGGCTAAAATTGACATTAAAAATTAATTAACACTAATTAAAATAAAATTTGAAAAACAGGGGCTTACAGTAATCAAGCGTAACAAAAGTGTGCTTGTTTCCGCCTTATCATTCTTTGCAAATCGCTTCTCGATTTCAGCAAGGAATTGTTTGGCATTAGTAACCTCATCAGATACTGCACCCTGAATACCTCTGGAATACCGCGCTTTATGATCATTAGACTCATGCGGTTTGAGCGTTCCCACTTCTCGAAGTTCGTTCTGTCACCAGATGAACTGTCATCCTTAGGAGTAGTGGGACGCTCAATCCTAAGTGCAAGGTCTAGATCCATGCAGCCGAGAACAATATATATGTTCTCTTTCCAGTCCTTGAAGTTTGTCCCGTTAAGCATTGGAATTGAGTTCAGATTAGCAGATATTGTAGCAACACTAGCTGAAAAGAGAACAAAAAATAAATAAATAAATATGCTCTAATTAATAACCAAAGAATAAAAGATAGTCAAACAAATTCAAATAATGGTGAACCCCATCTCAAGATACCTAGTGCATCATTAATATCAAGTCTTTGGACAGTGATATTAACTGCAAGTGGTACTCTTGGTGTAGTGATCAAATATTGACAATAAGTCATGTCAAATAGTAAGCCTATCTTTGGATCGGGTTATTATTCACATGTAAACCGTATAATTGTCACACATTTATCACCACAAGTATGTGTGCAATTCGGCCAAGTATTAACCTTCCTTTGGGCCGGCTAATATCCGCATGAATGTACACACACAAACACTTTGGCGACATCTTGTTTCAATGAGTCTACTTAGAATATTGGACAACTATTGCTAGTCATAAAAGGCACCAAAAAAAATTGAATGTTGACTAATTTTACAAAACTGAATCATGTCCAAAACTTTATATACATGCATATTCATAGATTATTACTCAAATAAATTAATCAAAAGCATAATCATGAATTTCAATTTGACAAAATTGGATATTATCAATATAACAAAATTCATGAAATAATCTACGGAGGATATGCATCCAAAAATAATATCAAATAATTCATAAGGATTACTTTAAATAGAATAATCTATAGAAGACCAAATATATATGCATCAACAGATTACATCAGATAATCTTTAAAGATTATACCAAAATTGGTCTACTGTATCAAAAGTGTATGAATCTTGTGCATGATTTAAATCACAAATTAAATCACTTTAAATAAAAGAACATTCAAATATTCTTTTAAAAAAAACATGCATCATAAAAATTATATCAAAAGAACTAGAACCAAATCCTAGTTGTAGAGCTAAACAAGGCAAGGGACTCCTGATTTCCTTTTATAATCCTCACTTTTTCTTAAACCCAAAATCCCTCGATCCAAGGAGGAGGGAAATAATCTACTAAGTCTAAACACAAGAAGAAATAGGAATATGACACCATATAAAGTTCTCGACTACAGCAAATACAGAGAAGTCCAAAGCAATGCAACTTCGATACCTATATTCCCACACTCACGTCCAAAATAATTCCATAAATAAGTCAAATATATATATATATATATATATATATATATATATATATATATATAACAACAAATAAGGTAAGAAAAAAAAATATATATATAACAACAAATAAGGTAAGAGGTCTCCTACTTCTTGATTACAGCAGCCAAACAAAGCAAGCTGATACAGACTCAAACACAAGAACATCTAAAACAAGTTAAATATGATGTAGCTAACTCAAAGATCAAAGCAACGGAACTAAAAATTGAAGCTAGTGAGTACCTCAATAAAGAACAATATTAAAAAAAAACTATAAGAAGAGCAACTTCAACACGCCCATACCAATTTAAGAAACTCATCAAGAAGAAATAGCTTCTCCAACCAAATCCTTTTAATGGAATCAAACAATTTTTGCTAAACCGAAATCTTAGTATGATTTAAATTAGGGAACCAAAACCTTAGTACATGCAAATCATCTGATTCCAACAAAAAATTAAATAAACAAATAAATAAATAAAACTCAATCGACGGATCATAAAACTTTGATCGAGCAATGGAAACCCCTAAATTAAATTAGATCAAACGATCTAGGGTTTCTGAACACCAATAAAAATTGAATCTGAAACTTCAAACTCATAAATCAAACAGGAAGGCTCTGATACCATTTGTTAGAAATTTGTTGTGCCCTGTCGATTCATGAGATGAAGAACATAAATTAAATTGATTGCGGAAGCGTACCTGAATCCATTGTCTTTGCTTGACGGATCTTGAAGCAGACGTTTTTCTTTGTGGGATTTGATCTTCCAACCCGCTACGGCCCTTAATAATAAAGATTAAATCTTTATTCCTCTCTTTGTTGATGGGGATACAGAAGAGAATAGAGAAACCCTATCTTTGGTGGCCGTATGAGTTGGGGACCATAACCCTAATGAATACACATATATATAGATATGTGTGTTGTGATATTTCTAATTTGGCCTCTCATCAAATTAGAATTATCTCCGGTATCTACACATTAATTCTATGACAATTATACCCTTAAGCCAATTTCCATATATACCACTTTAATTTGGCTTAATTATTTAGATAGCCCAAACACAATTAATTTTACATGTGTGGCCCCATAATTATTGAATAATTCCAACACCCCCTACCACCCCTGCCCTCCCCCACTCTTTTGATGTGCTCACAGCCGGCGGCAACAGTGGCGACGACACCGAAGAGAGAGGAGGGGGGTGGTGCAGCCAGGGGTTATAGGCCCTAAAAAATCAAGTTGCACTCATCAACAAAGTCATGAAAATCAAGAAATACATCTTTCAAATGAACTGCACATAAGTCAGATTGTGCACCATCCAGATTGCGCAGACTGGTCTGTGCACACTCTCAAGTGCGCAAGCTGACGTGGCAAATGTCATCATTATCTGACAGAATCAGATCTTTTGACAACTGACAGCACGGAGAACGAGGAAACTATTCGTGTATTGTGCAGTACGGCGCTCGAGGACAGCTGTACATGCAGCGCAATCGGCCAGGCACTCTGTAGCGCAGTCCAATCGCGCGCAATCTGAAGTCAGCACAATTCAGGTGGCGCACTTCATCATGATAACTGACAAATATACACGTGGCATTCATGCCATCAATAGCTCACTACGTGGCAACCGTCTGCACACGATCATGCGCAATTCAATCAAAAGATGCCATGTATCCAAGACAGTTGGCCCACGATCCAACAACTGCCAGCACAGTCTGATGCTGCGTAAGCCAGTCCATGCGCAATCCAACTTGCGCCATTCAGAATAACTAAAAGTTAGTTATTTCCAGAACTCTATAAATAGAGTTTCAAGTCTTCATTCAAGGGGATCAGACATAAAGTTCAGAAATATCAGAGAGTTCAGGAGTTCTTGCCCAAGTGCTGCTGCATTCTTTCGAGGCCTTTTGCCTTCAACTTCAACTTTCGAGGCTATCGTCTTCAAAGTTAACATCGTCTAAGGGATAAAGTAATCGTCATCTAGATTGGATTCCTACAGTTGTACTTTCCCAGAATTCTTGTAATCTTCTTTACAAAGTTTGTTGAAATAAAGTTTATACTTTTGTTTTTGCAAACAAAATGGCGACTCTGCTGGGGACGACTTTCTCCTCCGACGAGGAAGTGACAACTCAATGTGACGTTGCGTCTATCGGAAAGACGCAGAAGACGCTGGTTGTGAAGGTCAACCAGACGGCCTACGAAGCCATGATCAACTCCAAGACTACCCCTCGCACTGCAACCACTTCTGCCACGAGCAAAGTGCGCCCAGTGTGGGTTCCCAGGACTGCTGCACAGTCTGTTACCCCTGCTGTTGCACAGTCTGCCAGTAAGACTGCTGCACAGTCTGTCCGTTCTGCCACCAAGACTGTTGCACAGTCCAAAGTCTCTGCTGTTGCACAATCTGCCTCTACAACTCATGCGCAGTCTGCTATGGCCAGTGCACAAGCTACTTCTTATGCTGCTCTGTCAAAGTGCAAGACTCCTCTGTCCCTTGCGCAGTTGGCTGCAACTTTGCCTGCACAGTCCACTACTCCAGCAACCAGAGTGCATCCCAAACACTCTGTGGCCAGAACTCCTGATGCGCAAACCATAGTTTCTGTGGCCAGAATCAAAAAGCCATCTGTCAGAACTCCTGCACAATCAGCCAGTGCGCAAGCTGTGCTAGCGCAATCCAAGAGTGACAGCCCTTTGGCTAAACTCTCTTCCTCTCACAATAAAGGGAAAGACTCAGCTTCTCTCCCTAAACACTCTATTGCTCCTGCACAATCCACTGGGGGTAGTCTTTTGGCTATTCCTCCTCCTCCTCAGAATAAAGGAAAAGGCCCGTTGGTCTTTTCTCAAACTTCCTCGTCCCACGACTTGGAAGACAACAGAGGGAAACGCTCTTTAGCTAACCCTTCTTCACAAAACAAAGGAAAAGGCCCTTTGGTCTTTTCTCAATCTTCCTCGGTCTTTACCGTAGAAGATCAATCTGAACGTGCCTCGGCACCAGTCAGTACAAGAACTCTTTCAAACAAGGATTCTTCTCTCCATGTCAAAAGAACTTGTACTGATCAAAGAGACATTCTGCCTACTCCGGTAGCAGAGTTCCAAGATCTTCCAACTCTCAAGATATTCCGATCTAAACAGGGAAAATTGCTGGTGTCTCAAACAGAAACTCCTGGGGGTGAGTTTGCTGATCTAAGAACTTATCTCAATCGACCAACTTCGGTGAAACGCAAACAACCAATGCCGAAGCCTAATCAGCATCAGAGGCAAACTTCCAGGGTCAAAAATCCTGACACTTATGCTAATGAAGTGAGCACTTCCTTGTACACTCAAGGGACAAAATATTTGAAGAATCGGAACCATGTTCCAAATGTTATCAAAGAACATGTCCCTCAAACTTCTTCTCGTCCTGTTGTTGTTCCCGATCTCCGAGAACATCTCAAACAAAAGCGGGACAACATCTCAACATCTACAGTACAACCACCTGATCATCATTGTAACCACAAGGTTATCATCCAGTGTTGTTGCCAGACAACAAGACAATCTGTCTTTGATCGTCTTAACTTTACAACTTCTGAACCTATGTCAGAAGATGAAGACGAAGTTTTGTACGCTTCTGTTAACATGACTTCCAGAGACACTGGGGGTAGGAAATGCTCCAAGCACGGCAAGCCACGCCGTCCTAGTCAACGGTATTTAGATTTACTCCAGGAATCTTCTGAAGGAGTATTTCGACATACCAGATCCCGCAGCCGAGACTCAATCGGTCAAAGGAATCTTCAAGATCCTTCCGGTCATCTTCCTCCTTCTCAGTCAGGAGATAATTCTTTCTCCGACTACGATGCATACAGCGAAAGTTCGGAATAGACGGTGTCCTCCACTGTACCTAGAGAAGTGACAGCTTATGTTGTCACTGAAGATCCTGATGCTTCCAGTTCAGCTAGTCAAGAACAAAGAATAGCTGCACTAGAAGACAAGCTGAAGACAATGGTCGAAATGGTTGCAAGTATGCATTCCATCATCGTGGCACAACATACCACACCACCGACTGTACCTGCTGTAAGTTCGGAAATCATAGCATCATCGGTACCTGTCAATGCAGGGCTGGGGGTAGTATCTCCTCAAGTACCTCTCGTACAAGTTCAACCTGCACCCAGTCAATCAGGTGCTAGGGGTGGTGCTTATCATGCTGTTCCTCCTCCTAGCACTCAAACTCCACCTGCTCCTTCTTCATCATCAGAAGACGCTAATGAAGCTGTCAAACTCCTGTGCACTCAGTTCGAGGCCTTCAAAGAGAAGGACAACTTGCAAAGGTTGGGGATCAAGCAACCTTATCCAGTTGAATGGAAAGAAGTCCCATTTCCTCCTAAGTACAAAATCCTAACAATCTCGCTGTTTGATGGCAGCACCTCTCCCAGTCAGTTTATTAACCACTTCGAGGTAATGACTGTCCAACTTCAACCAAATGACGCTCTTCTTACCAGAGTATTCGTTGGCTGTTTAGCCGGCGTAGCATACGATTGGTATAGAAGCCTGCCCGATGGTTGTATCACATCCTTTTCTGGTCTAAAACAAATCTTCTTGGAACGATTTTATGAAGAGATTAACGACATGACCATGTCAGCCCTTAATAAAATCAAACAAAAATATAATAAAACTGCTGAAAGTTTCATTGAAAGATTCTGTCGAGAAGCCTTGAAGATGCCTCCTGGGACTCCGGCCACTGTCACCATAGACACTTGTAAGGCAAATCTTTTGCCTATCATCAGTATGTGGACAGGGTCAACTCAGTTCCAAGATTGGCCATCCTTCATTGTCAATGCTAAAGCAGCTGAAGTTAGCGCTGACAAGTTCAAGCAGCTAGGGGTACAAATGTCAAACCCCGATCGGGATGAACACCAGACATCAGGTGGAGGTAATCGCCAGAATAACCGCAAGAACAAGGAGACATTGAACATCAACTTGAAGAGTAAAGAGTCTCTGGCAGTCAACGTAGCTCCACCTACGTCCACTTCGACTCCTTCAGCACCTCCAGCAAGGAAACCTCGTCCAAAAGTAGAGTATTCCTTTGACGAGAATGACACTGCTAGCATCTTTGATTGCTTGATCAAAAGCAACAAGATCCAACTCCCAGACCCAAAGAAGCCTGATGAAGTCGGTAAGACTGATCATCCCAAATATTGTGTCTACCACAGGTTCATTGGACATCCTACTCGAGCATGTTATGTGCTCAAAGGCAAAATTCAAGAGCTGGTCAATGCTGGTGTTGTCACTCTACAACAAGATGAGAAGACTGTGACTGCCAATATGGTTTCAGTTCAATTCGGTGACTTTCCTCCGCAGATGGTGCAACATGGCGTCGTCCCTATCCCCAAAGCTACTCTTGAGATCGAGAATCTCCCTCCTCCACGAAGTGAAGGTCTCGTTCCCTTGTCTCTTGACAATGGCGAGATTATGTGGATCCACCCTGATCTTGCTTCAGAATTTGAACTTCCCTCTTCCTCCAAGAAGAAAGTTCGTTCCAAGGGCAAGACAAAGACTTGTAACATGGTGTCTTTTGACCCCATAGTTGACGAGAAAATTCTGTTGGGCACCAGATCAGGGAAAGCCTATTTGAAGGATTACCCCGAAGCTCAAGAGAATCCTGCCTCTTCTTCTGAGCCGGCTCCAGTACAGCCTGTTTCCACTGAGGATATTTTTTCTGCACCCTCACCGGTTGTGGTACCCATTCCTCCCAAGTAGACGGTCGCTGACAAAGGTAAACAGCAAGTCCGCTTCGATAAACCTTTAAAGAAGTCATCTCCTTCCGGACTTGAAAAGCCTTACAACTTTGACATCTTGGCTCAATTAGCCAATACACCGGCCAGGCTGTCCATCTTCGAGCTCTTGCGTCTTTCCAAAGAGACTCGAGAAACTCTAAGTGAGGCTCTCATGCAAGCTGAAACTTGTCTAGCTCTTTTGAAGAAGCCGAAAGCAGAGCCAGTTTCTTGCCTTCATTGTCATAGTGTGTTGGAGTTAATTCCAAACATGACTTTCACACAAGATGACATGCTGATGGAAGACAACAGACACGACCGTCCTCTTTACTATACAGGATATGTCGATTCGATGAAAGTCGATCGTATTCTTATAGATCCAGGGTCTGCTCTTAGCATCATACCGAAGACAATGTTGGATGCGCTAAAGATTCCAGTGCATAGTCTGTCCAGTACAATCACCACCATTCTCGGGTTCAACCAAGGAAGGAGTGAACCTCTGGGCAAGATTCGCCTAAAACTCCAAATAGGCAATCTTCGCACAAAGGTGACCTTCTACATCATTGACAATCATGGTTGTTCTTACAATGCTTTGTTGGGGAGACCATTTTTGCATGAGCACAACATTGTTCCTTCAACTCTCCATCAATGTTTCAAATATGTTGATGACAATGGAGAGGTGCAAAAGGAGGTTGCTGATCTCTATCCTTTCAAAGGCATCAAAGCATACTGCAACGATGCTCGTATGTATAAGGATGAATTCATGAAGGTGGTGCTGTCTCTGGATACTGAAGAAGAGCAAGAAGCAGTGCCTAATGACACCCTTATTATTCCTGTCAAAGGGTGAGTCTCTCATCCTCAGTCCTCCAAACCACTGGCTATTCACTTGTTAGTCCAGAAACAACCAATTGATGATGATCAAAGGGAGGTCACCTCTTCTGAGCCACTTGTTATAGACTTGCGTCGTAACAAGGACAAAAAGCAGCTTCCTTCTTCTGAGCCACTTGTTATAGATTTAACTCATAACAAGGATAAAAGGGAGCTCACCTCCTCTGAGCCACTTGTTATCGACCTCTGTCGTAACAAGGCTAATCCTCCTCCATGTTCTTCTTCTCCCCCTCTTGTAATCAATCTGACCAAGCCTGCTAAGGCTAAAGGTCCTGCTGTAAATACAAATGTACAGATCAATGAAAAAGTATCTACTTTCCAGTATACTGATGTCATTTATCATACTAAATGCTATTTGGATATGTTAGATAGCTATCAGTCATTTACAATGGGAGTTGTGCAGTCTCTTCAAACAGAAGTCTCGCTTGAACATCCAAAAGATTTATATGTTATTGTTCCCGCTCGAAAGAAAGGCGAGAGTCCAATACTTTTTAGTAAAGGACCGGAACAACAATTCAGTTATACGGATGATAGCAAAAGTAACGATAAAGGACATCTCCAATTCCGACGTTATAGTCAACAATCAAAAGACATCATCCGAAAAATGGGTTATGACTTCAAAAGTGGTCTCAATTATGGCAAGGGTAGACGAACTCCTATTCGTACTACTGTTTCGGAAGGAAAGTCCGAAATGTATTACAGTAGGACCAAAAGAGGTTTCGGATATGCTTCTCCCTCGGTGTTATCCCCAGCAGTCTCCGAATCCGATAGTGAGGAACGCTCTAATTCTTCCGATTCCAGATCCTGGGATTCTGACACCAGTGTTGGACAAGTTCATCGGCTGATTGTATCTTCCAACATGGTCTCCGCCGAACTTCCTGAAGGCTATGATGAGGACATTGAAGAAAATCCCGAAACCGATCCTTGGGCTCAACGGATGGATATCCAATGGGAACTCCGATTCGAACAAAGGGAACCTCCTACTGAAGATCAATTAGTTCAAATTGATGTAGGAGAGAGCGGGTCGCCTCGTCCAATATTTATCAGCAAGAACCTCTCCGAGACAGATAAGCAAGAATTAATTCTTCTTATTAAAGAATATATTGATGTCTTTGCTTGGAGTTACGAAGACATGCCAGGTCTAGATCCCAAAGTTGCTACTCATAAATTGAACATTCTGCCGAATGCAAAACCGGTCAAACAACAACAACGGTGCTTTAAGCCAGAAATGATGGACGCAATTGACGATGAAGTCAAAAAGCTTATCGCTTGTGGCTTTATCCGAGAAGAGCAACATCCTGATTGGGTAGCCAATGTCGTTCCAGTTCTAAAAAAAACCGGCAAAGTTCGAGTCTGCATCGACTTTCGGGATCTTAATGAAGCATGTCCAAAAGATAAATTTCCTCTTCCTATTACGGACGTCATGATCGACAACACATGTGGGTTCGAGCGAATATCCTTCATGGATGGATTCTCCGGATACAATCAAATTCGGATGAATCCTGAAGATGAAAAACACACTTCTTTCCGCACTCCTCGCGGAGTTTACTGCTATACTGTGATGCCATTTTGTCTCAAGAACGCTGGTGCAACTTACCAACGAGCCATGAGTACCATCTTTCGAGATTATCTGCACAAAAGTGTCGAATGCTATGTCGACGATATTGCTGTCAAAAGTCGTCTAAAGGAAGATCATATCCAAGACTTGAGGACTATTTTTAATCTGATGCGCCAACATCAACTCAAAATGAACCCTACCAAGTCATTCTTGGGTGTCTCTAGTGGCAAATTTCTCGGCTTCGTCATTACATCTAAGGGTATACACGTGGATCCCAAGAAGATCAAAGCCATCCAAGAGATGCATCCTTCACGCAACCTAAAAGAGCTACGAGGATTGCAAGGTCATCTTGCGTACATCAGGAGATTCATTTCGAATTTGTCTGGATGCTGCAGACCATTCACTCAGTTAATGAAGAAGGGTGTATCTTTCATTTGGACTGAAGAATGTCAAAAAACATTTGAAGACATCAAGCGATATCTCATGAACCCACCAGTCTTGGTGCCACCAATATCAGGCATACCATTCTTAATGTATGTTCGTGCTATGGATCATTCACTGGGTGCTCTACTTGCCTAAAAGAACAAAGAAGGCCATGAACAGGCCATCTATTATCTCAGTCGTACTATGATTGGTGCCGAACACCGTTATAGTCCGGTCGAAAAGGAATGCCTAGCTCTTATGTTCGCTGTTCAAAAGACTCGGCATTACATCATTGGTCAAACTATTCATGTCATATCCCGAGTTAATCCTCTTCGGGTACTCATGAAGAAGCCTAGCACACTCAATTCTCGGCTGGCTACATGGGCCATTCTGCTAGCCCAGTATGACATGGTATATGTTCCACAAAAGTCTGTTAAAGGTCAAGCCCTAGCGGATTTCTTAGCGGCTCATCCTGTTCCAGAGACATCCAAACTTTATGATGAAATTCCTGACGAGACATTAGAATCAAATATGATCTCTGAAGAATTTTCTACTTGGCGTCTTTTTTTTGACGGTGCATCCAGGATCGGACCCAATAGTGCCATTGTAGCAGGAGTTGGGGTTGTTCTCGTTTCTCCAGACGGATCGACTATCCAAAGAGCCTACTCTCTAGATGAACCATGCTCCAACAATGTAGCAGAATACAATGCTCTGCTCATCGGCCTTTAATTAGCCAAACAATTGGACGTCGAATATCTTAAAGTCTATGGTGACTCTAAGTTGGTTGTCAACCAGGTCAGAGGAACCTATGAAGTCCGCCATCAAGATCTAGTGCCCTATCATGAAGCGACAATCAACATGGCTATATCATTCAAAGCCTTCTTCATCGACTATGTTCGTCGAGCTTGCAATACTGAAGCAGATGCCTTGGCCAACCTTGCAGCAGTCTTAGCCATCCCTATAAAAAGACAGCAGGTGGTGGTCATCTCTAATCGGGAGTTGTATTGTGTCGAAAACAATCGTAATATTGAATTCAGTAATCTTACAGAAGCTAATGTTATCATTGAAGACTGGAGAGTTTCCTTCATCGACTTCGTAGTTCATGACATACTTCCTGAAGATCCCAAGGAGGCTACAAGTATTCGTCGGCGATCTCTGCGATTCTACTACAATCAAACCACTAAAACTCTTTATCGGCGAACTTATGACGGCTTACTTTTGCGCTGTCTCGCTGGTGATGAGCGAAACAAGTGTTACGTGAAGCTCACGATGGTGTCTGTGGAGCACATCAATCCGGTCCTAAGCTACAAGATCGCATCCGACGAATGGGTTACTACTGGCCCTCTACGGTATCTGATGCCATCGATTATACAAGGAAATGTCGAGCTTGTCAAATCCATGCCGATTTCATCCACCAACCTTGTCACTTCCCGTTCCCAGAATGCGTATTTTTATACATGTATAACTCATATATATTTATTTAATATTTATCATGTATTATCCTGTATTTAAATTCCTTTAATTTTATGTTAATTAATTATCTGTATTTTATTTCCTGCAACTTTATTTCCTGCAATTTTATTCCTGTATTTTATTTTCTGTATTTTATTTTCTGCTTTTAACCTCTCTGCTTTGCTTTCGGGTTGGCCTTGGATGGATCCGAATGAACCCGACCCAATAAACCCACCTACCACCACCCCTTCCATTTAAAGCCCCCATCCCCTTCTCTCTCCTCATAACTCTCCTTCACCATTACTTCTTCTTCTTCCTCATCACTCTCTCCACCTACCAGGAGAAGGCAAGTACATCTTGCTTCTCCTCCACCCATTTTTATGGCTCATTTGTCTTCCTCTTGTGATCCCAATAGAGTTTAGTACTTAGCATTTTTGATTTCTTTGGCTTGTTTCTTCTAGATCTAAGTTGTTGTATTCTCGGTTGTTCATGGGTTTTGATCCACCAAACTGGCGTGCTTTCGTAATAGATAGTTCATGTTGTAGAGCTTCTCATTCCACACCATTCTGAACCATGTGAACCTCATTCTGGCTTGGAACGAAGGTTCCATAAGATTGGAGTTCAGAAGATTTAGTCACGCTCACGTTCTTACGTGTTAGCGTGAATTTTTAGTCACGCACACGTCTTTACGTGTTAGCGTGAATTTTGAGTTACGCTCACGTTCTTACGTGCCAGCGTGAATTTTTAGTCACGTACACGTCTTTACGTGTTAGCGTGAATTTTGAGTCACGCTCACGTCTTTACGTGCGTGCGTGACATTTGAGTTACGCTCACGTCTTTGCGTGCGTGCGTGAATTTCTTATCATGCTCACGCTGTGCGTACGTGAATTTCTTATCACGCTCACTCTGTGCGTGCGTGAATTTCTTATAACGCTCACGCTGTGCGTGCGTGAATTTCTTATCACGCTCCTGCTGTGCGTGCGTGAATTTCTTTCCACGCTCACGCTGTGCGTGCGTGAATTTCTTATCACGCTTTTTACGCTCATACGCTCACGCTGTGCGTGCGTGAGTTACTTTTCACGCTCACGTTATGAGTGCGTGAATTACTTTCCACGCTCACGCTGTGCGTGCGTGAATTACCCTTCACACTCACGCTGTGCGTGCCAACGTGAACCACTTTTCACGCTCACGCTGTTTATACGCTCACTCCTACCTACTTAACATGGCGTACCCTTTTTACGCGTACGATTCTTGCGTGACTTGTTGGCCTTAGCATAGACTTGTTGGCATGACTTGTTGGCCCTAGCATAGACTTGTTGGCGTGACTTGTTGGCCTTAGCATAGACTTGTTGGCGTGACTTCCTGACCTGCCAGCACCAGGGGCAGGCCAGTATCGAGGACCAGCGGTGGCAGTAAGGCCGTTGGCACAGCGTCCGTTAATGCCGTAGGCTCAGATGTTTCGGTAGCAGAGGCCACCGATGCAGCAACACCAGCATAGACCACCCCAGCATCATCAAGGAAGGGGCCAGCAACAACATCAGGCTAGGCCGCAGCATGAAAACCAGCAAGGAGGTCGAGGGCAAGCATTCACTCTGTCCTTGGAGGAGGCATTGGCATCGGGAGATGTTGTGGCAGGTAACATTCTCGTCGCCTCATATCCCGCAGTAGCATTGTTTGATTCGGGAGCATCCCATTCATTTATATCTACACAATTTACGACACGACTAGGAATTGAGTTCGAGGCACTGCCAGGGAGGTTGAATATACTCTCTGGTAATGGGCTCGTAGGAGTTAGTAGAGTTATTTTAGCATGTAGCGTTGTAGTTTGTGGGCATTCCTTACCCGCCCGGTTGATAGAATTTTCTGTTGGAAATTTCGACGTTATCTTAGGCATGGACTGGCTGAAAGACAGTCATGCGACAATAGATTGTCGTAGAGGGAGTGTATCTTTTGATATTCCAGGCATGAAGAGATTCACCTTATTCAGATCAGAGGCAACTCAGCAAGAGCAGGGAGTAATAACGGCAATGGAAGAAGTTCAGATTTCGAAGGTAGTTGAAGAGTTTCTAGACGTATTTCCTGAAGAACTTCCAGGTCTACCACTAGTTAGAGATATTGAGTTCAGTATAGAATTGGCACCAGGAACTAAACCGATATCAGATCGAGTTTATAGAATGGCGGATTCAGAGCAGGCTAAGGTATATCAGCACATAGAGGAACTGAAGGAGAAGAAGTTCATCCAAGCTAGCGTGTCACCATGGGCAGCACCAGTGGTACTTGTGGGGAAGAAGGATGGGTCATCCAGATTGTGCATTGACTACAAGAAGCTTAACGCGGCAACAGTGAAGAACAAGTACCCACTACCCAGGATCGACGACTTATTTGATCAGTTGAGCAGAGCTAGAGTTTTCTCTAAGATAGATCTTCGTTCAGGGTACCATCAGGTGAGGGTTCGGAAGGAAGATATTTCCAAGACATCATTTAGATCGAAGTATGGGTATTATGAATTCTTAGTAATGCCGTTTGGTTTGACCAATGCTCCAGCAATATTCATGGATTTGATGAATCGCATCTTTATGCCATACTTAGACCAGTTTGTCGTTGTGTTTCTTGACGACATTCTCGTATACTCTGCTAGTGAAGAGGAGCATGAAGACCACCTCAAGAAAGTGTTACAGGTTCTGAGAGAGAACCAGTTGTATGCCAAGCTCAGCAAGTGTGAGTTTTGGTCGGATCATATTTCATTTTTGGGTCACATCATATCAGGAGCTGGAGTAGCAGTAAGATCCCAAGAAGATAGAAGCAGTAGAGAGTTGGCCAGTACCCAAGACCGTAGCTGATGTGCGGAGTTTCTTGGGATTGGCAGGATATTACAGAAGGTTTGTGTCAGACTTTGCAAGGCTTTCAGCACCCATGACCCGCTTGACCCGGAAGGATGTACCATTCGTTTGGTCGGTAAAATGTCAGGCATCATTTGGAACTTTGAAGCAGAAGTTGATATCAGCACCTATTCTTACATTGCCAGTTGGACCCGGAGGTTTTATAGTATATTGTGATGCGTCAGGTAAAGGACTTGGATGTGTCCTTATGCAACATGAGAAGGTGATAACATATACATCTAGGCAGCTTCGGGACCACGAGAAGAATTATCCAACTCATAATTTGGAGTTGGCAGCAGTAGTGTTAGCTCTGAAGCTATGGAGGTATTACTTATATGGTGACCGAGTGGACATGTACACAGACCATAAAAGTCTGAAGTACATCTTTACTTAGAAGGAACTAAACATGAGGCAGAGAAGATGGCTGGAGTTGATCAAGGATTATGACGTGGAGCTTCAGTATCATCCAGGCAAGGCTAATGTAGTAGCAGATGCTCTTAGCAGGAGAGGCGGCATATTTATGTTGACAACACAGAGGCATATCTTAGAAGACCTTCAGGAGATGGGCATCGAAGTTATACTTCCTAGTGATGCAGGAGTTCTAACAAGTCTGCAAGTTCAATCCGACTTGGTAGGCAAGATCAAGGCAGCTCAGGCACAAGACCCAAGGATTCAGAAGCTTAGGGCAGAATGTGAGTCAGGACTCAGGAAGGAGATGAGAATTCATGAAGATGGTACACTTAGGTTTGGATCACGTCTATGAGTGCCTAGTGGAGATATCAGACAGGAGGTTATGGCAGAAGCTCACAGTTCTCAGTATTCTATTCACCCTGGAGGGACCAAGATGTACTACGATATCAAGCAGCATTTCTGGTGGAACGGGATGAAGAGGGAGATAGCTAGATTTGTTTTCCGTTGCTTGGTATGTCAGCAAGTGAAGGCAGAACAGCAGAGGCCAGCTGGGTTATTGCAACCGCTTCCTATCCCGGAATGGAAATAGGAGCATGTTACAATGGACTTTGTGACCGGTTTACCGAGATCACCAAGTGGTAAGGACGCTATTTGGGTAATAGTGGACCGACTTACCAAGGTAGCACACTTTCTTACTTTCAGAGTAGGGCAATCTACAGAAAAGTTGGCAGAGTTGTATATGCAACAGATAGTCAGGCAGCATGGAGTCCCTTTTAGTATTGTGTCGGATCGAGATACCCATTTTACATCACATTTCTGGAAGAGCTTACATCATAGTCTGGGTACCAAGTTAAGATTTAGTACGGTTTACCATCCGCAGATGGATGGGCAATCAGAAAGAACGATTCAGACTTTAGAAGACATGTTGCGAGCTTGCACTCTAGATTTTGGAGGGTCTTGGGAGAGTCACCTGCACTTGGTCGAGTTCTCATACAACAACAGTTATCAAGCCAGTATCCAGATGGCGCCATTCGAAGCACTATATGGTAAGAAGTGCAGGTCACCGCTTGCATGGGATGATATCGGAGAGAGGAAGATGTTAGGCCCAGAAATGATTGTTCAGACGGTTGAAGTGGTTAAGGGAATTAGAGAGCGACTTCGAGTTGTGCAGGACCGGCATCGTCATTGGGCGGACCAGCATCGTAGGCCGTTAGAGTTCTCTGTTGGGGACCACATATTCTTGCGGATCTCACCTACTCGTGGGGTCATTAGATTTGGCGTTCGCGGGAAATTGAGTCCGCGGTACGTGGGCCCATTTGTTATCCTTGATCGGGTAGGTGATGTTGCTTATCGTTTATCCCTCCCACCTTCGTTACGAGAGGTGCATGACGTGTTTCATGTATCTCAGTTACGTAGGTATGTATCGGACCCAAGTCATATCCTCGATCATTCTGAGCTGGTTGTTGGTACCAACCTGTCTTACGAGGAACAGCCTGTGTCCATTTTGGACCGAAGAGAGAAGATACTTAAGAACCGAACAATTAGTCTTGTCCGTGTTGCTTGGGGTCATCACTCCTTGGGAGAGTCAACGTGGGAACGTGAGGATGATATCCGATCACGGTATCCACACCTGTTTGACTCACAAGGTATATCTCTTTCTGTATACCTTGATTCTTCATGCTTATCACCTTATGGGTAGAGCTACTTGATAGCGTGGAATGATGAATTTACATATATAGTACTTGCTTTTGATATGGTAAAAACGATTGCTTGATCACTAGGATTGCTTGTATTAGTTTAGCTCCGATATTTCTATCCTGCTTGGATTTGAAATTCCGAGGACGGAATTTTTCTAAGGTGGGTAGAGATGTCACTCCCCGTTCCCAGAATGCATATTTTTATACATGTATAACTCATATATATTTATTTAATATTTATCATGTATTATTCTGTATTTAAATTTCTTTAATTTCATGTTAATTAATTATCTGCATTTTATTTCCTGTAACTTTATTTCCTGCAATTTTATTCCTGTATTTTATTTTCTGCATTTTATTTTCTGCTTTTAACCTCTCTGCTTTGCTTTCGGGTTGGCCTTGGATGGATCCGAATGAACCCGACCCAATAAACCCACCTACCACCACCCCTTCCATTTAAAGCCCCCATCCCCTTCTCTCTTCTCATAACTCTCCTTCACCATTACTTCTTCTTCTTCCTTATCACTCTCTCCACCTACCAGGAGAAGGCAAGTACATCTTGCTTCTCCTCCACCCATTTTTATGGCTCATTTGTCTTCCTCTTGTGATCCCAAGAGAGTTTAGTACTTAGCATTTTTGATTTTTTTGGCTTGTTTCTTCTAGATCTAAGTTGTTGTATTCTCGGTTGTTCATGGGTTTTGATCCACCAAACTGGCGTGCTTTCGTAATAGATAGTTCATGTTGTAGAGCTTCTCATTCCACACCATTCTGAACCATGGGAACCTCATTCTGGCTTGGAACGAAGGTTCCATAAGATTGGAGTTCGGGAGATTTATTCACGCTCACGTTCTTACGTGTTAGCGTGAATTTTTAGTCACGCACACGTCTTTACGTGTTAGCGTGAATTTTGAGTCACGCTCACGTTCTTACGTGCCAGCGTAAATTTTTAGTCACGCACACGTCTTACGTGTTAGCGTGAATTTTGAGTCACGCTCACGTTCTTACGTGCCAGCGTGAATTTTTAGTCACGCACACGTCTTTACGTGTTAGCGTGAATTTTGAGTCACGCTCACGTCTTTACATGCGTGCGTGACATTTGAGTTACGCTCACGTCTTTGCGTGCGTGCGTGAATTTCTTATCATGCTCACGCTGTGCGTGCGTGAATTTCTTATCACGCTCACTCTGTGCGTGCGTGAATTTCTTATCACGCTCACGCTGTGCGTGCGTGAATTTCTTATCACGCTCCTGCTGTGCGTGCGTGAATTTCTTTCCACGCTCATGCTGTGCGTGCGTGAATTTCTTATCACGCTTTTCAAGCTCATACGCTCACGCTGTGCGTGCGTGAGTTACTTTTCACGCTCACGCTGTTTATACGCTCACTCCTACCTACTTAACTTGGCATACCCTTTTTACGTGTACGATTCTTGCGTGACTTGTTGGCCTTAGCATAGACTTGTTGGCGTGACTTCCTGACCTGGGTGTTTCTATTTGTTCTATAATTTATTCATTTAATAGTGGCATGATAATTCTTCTATTATATCCTTACGCCTTTTTTTTATGAACTCGATAATCTTAGCATGTTAATATTTTTAATATATATATATGGTTGTGTAGAACGTGCCCTATATCTTGATTGGTTTATGGATACCCAGTGAGACTAGAACTTAACCCGGAGAGTTATAGACTCGACCCCATTTAATACTAATTGACTTTCATGCCTTGTCACCATTGATAATAATGGTTATCTTGACTAAAATTGATCATGCGTTCCTAGTTGGAACTAAGAGACTGGCTAGTCGTCTTATTGAATTAAATGAATGAGACACGTTCATGTTATGAACTATTGTAATCGATTAGCCGATCCCGAATATTGACATACAGGCATGTGCAGGCTTCAATTTATTTATTCTTCTACAAAGCAGCATGTGTACTTTATGGTCAAGGCATGATTACTCCGTGGTTAGATTTGATTGTTGCATTACGCTATGTAAGACCTACAACCTAGCCGCACGGGTATCGTTATAGAGTTGCGCATATCGTACCCCGTACGAAAGCACTCATTTGAATGACCATGGTCCACGGCATGGGATTTCACTCAACGTAGAGACTATTAAGTTAAATAAAATAATGATTGCATGGAGAGAATGGATCCCCGAGTTCTTACATGGCAGCCCTCTTGGGACTAGTAGTGCCCGACAGGCCGGCTGGTTCCCACAGATACTGTAAACCTGCCACACGGGCAGGGAGCGGTATCTGCTTATATTATTATTGTATATTATATATTGATGACGGGCGTCCCGCTGGGACTCGTCTAATTCATGATTGGCAAAATTGATTGACTGGATAGACTAGTATTGCTCGCACATAGTAAGAACTGAGGAATCCCTATTTGCATAATTCCAGGATAACTTGGAACTCACAATAGCAAGCCGTAGGAGTTGATTGGTCGTTCAAGATGATTTGTTTGTGTACTGTACCTACTCTGTTGCCTAACTGAGATGATCAGAATGTCAGGACATGATGGGCCAACTTCTGTCCTTGTTTGGTTGGGAGGTTGGTTCGAAGTGTCGTGATGTGATGTGAATCCTAGTAGCAAGCAGAGATCTATTATTATATTCTCTTACTTACTGGTTTAATCCTTCATATCGTGCTTCCTTGTGGTACTTGCTATTAGAGGTCTAACCTCTCTGGTTTTGCATGGCCAGATTTAGAGCCGGTTCCCGAGGACTCAGCTTACTTCCACCTCCAAGATGGTCAATACTAGAAGAATGATCGCAGGAGGACTCGAGTGGGTTCTTTACTCCACCTCTCGTTTTGTTATTTGCTTTATACTTAGTCGTTTGGCACCGACATGTTAGTCGGATTGTCTTGTACTTACTTTTACATAATTGTAACTAAGTCAGACTGCAGCTGATAACAATTGTGTATATGTTACTATATTTTCTGGCTATGTTTTGTAAAGCCAGATCTCAAGAACATTTTGACTAAGCGTTTGGGACGCCTTACTGCTTTATCTTACATGTTCTCTATTTTTGCTTCTTGTTTGAATGATTGAGACAATAGATGTGAAGTGACCATAGTAAGACTTTCATGCAGTATGCACCCCCTCGTCTGGTTAGACAGCATTGATCGTATTATACGGTATTCTTCTACCCGTAATACGTAGCTGGCTGAGTCATTCCCCCGCTCTCCAGTATTCTGGTTCTGGGGCGTGACAAACCTTCAGAATTCCTGCATCCGACTGCCGCTTCCTGGCCTTTTGAAGCTTGGGGCATGGACATTATAGGTTCCATCAATCCTTCTTCTTCTAGAGGATATCGGTTCATATTGGCAATAATCGACTACTTCTCCAAATGGGCTGAAGCTATACCTTTGGCTGAGGTCAAAACCAGCAGTGTCATCAACTTCGTCAAACACCATGTCATTTATAGATTTGGTGTACCTCGAAGGATCATACGTGACAACGGACCACAATTCATCAGCCAGAAGTTCACAAGATTCTGCGATGATCACCGGATTGATAACGTCGCCTCGACAGCATATAATCCTGCCGTTAATGGCTTAGCTGAAGCTTTCAACAAGACTATCATCAAGCTCCTTAAGAAGTTTGTATCTACTAACAAACGGAACTGGAGTGAAAAGCTTGGTGAATGTCTTTGGGCCTACCGAACTACAGTCCGCAACCCCACATGCTTTACACCCTTCTCTTTGGTGTACGGTTGTGAAGCAGTTCTTCCCCTAAAACTTCAAATCCCGTCCTTAAGGATCGCCATTGCTAACGAGCTCACTACAGAGAACAACGATCTTCTTCGACTTCAAGAATTAGAAGCGCTTGACGAAAAACGGCTACTGGCTCAACAACATATTGAGTTATATCAAGCTCGCATCTCAAAGACTTTCAACCGTAAAGTTAAAGTCAGAGCCTTTCAGCAAGGAGAACTCGTTCTAACAGTCAGACGTCCTATGACTATGACTCACATGAGCAAAGACAAGTTCGACGCGAAGTGGGAAGGTCCTTACATTGTCAGCAAAGTCTTTTCAAATGGAGCCTATCAACTCTCAGAGCTGGACGGTCGAATTGCTATGATGCCCATCAATGGCAAATTCCTTAAGAAGTACTATGTATAAATGTAACGGAGATTTTATGTAAATATGATCAGACAGTTCATAAATAAAGTTTGATTTTTATTTCATCATAAACGATGTTACATAATATCAAGGAAGATCACTATCATCCTTCTCAACATTGGGACGCGGACCACTGCCGTCCTTATCAAAGACATAATCAGCAAAAGAGCCGAGAACATCCTTGCTGGAACCCACTAGGAACTTGCAAGCAGCCATTCTCATGGCCTATTTCTCTTCAGTTTTTCCTGGTTCAAGCAGGAAATCCAGGATATCCCGCAGTGGTTTGGGTGCAGACAAACCTTCGCCTGCTTCTGTCTGCTTTGGCTGGACTGGTTCGGCAAGACGATCTTCAGTGCCCGCTTCAACCTTCGAGACGAGCTCAGCCTTCTTGGATACATCTCAAGACGACATCTTTATGTTGAAAAGTGGAAATGATCATTCTTTTCAGATTTCTGTTCTATTTATAGGCAGAGATTCTCCAAATAACGAAGCGACACATTCATCCGACGGTTCATCCGTTTATTACCATCATCTGACGGTTCATCCGTTCATTACCATCATCCGACGGTTCATCCGTTCATTATCATCCGACGGTTCATCCGTTCATTACCATCATCTGATGGTTCATCCGTTCATTACCATCATCTGACGGTTCATCCGTTCATTACCATCATCTGACGGTTCATCCATTCATTACCATCATCTGACGGTTCATCCATTCATTACCATCATTCGACGGTTCATCTGTTCATTATTACCATTTGACGGTTCGTCCGTTCATTACATCCATTTGACGGTTTGTCCGTTCATTCCACCCATTCGACGGTTCATCCGTTCGTCCCGACGATTCATTTCGTTCACGTATTTTGATGATTCGTTATCGTTCATCATCCACATCAGCAACTTGTCATTCTTGATTAAGTTGTCTATTGAAATAATAATATTCGACAAATTATATTCTGCCACGTCCACATTACCTCTGAGCAGATATAATGAATATAATTATTTTCTAAATCAAGAAATATATCATGTCCTGTACCTCTGAATATATTTTCTATCGCTATTATTTATATCTGAACAAGATATGCAATAAATAACAGAACCACAAAAAAATGTCTTTTATTGATCAAAAAGATGAAAGATGTTACATATCATAATGCAAAACAAGAAGATACAAGAAATCTTTCTATTAAATTGGTGGTGTCATCAAGCCAGTTATCTGTTGTTTCAGAGTCTGCAGTAGCTCTTCACGGGATTCCATCACTCGCTTCCTGGCTTCTTCCATCCCAGATTTTTCATTGAAGGTTGGCATAGTTACCATTCGGCGAGTGATTTCAGCATTATGAGCAGCAGTATATTCATCTCTTTCTTGGGTTAGAGCACCGAGTTGTTGAATTGCGGTTTGATGTTCGGTGACCTCATTTTCCAGCTCTGTCTGAAGACGAGTAATCTCCGCTTTCAATTCAGCAATTCTCTTCTCTTTTCTTTCAGCCACAGAGGTCACCGTTTCTACCTTGGAATTGTATTCAACAGACTTAGCAGTGAAAGTATCCAAGAGAATTTGGAAATTGACTCTCTCAACTGCAGCCTCCTGAGACATCCGTTCAAATTCGGCTTGTACTAAAAGTTCTACCTCTCCTTTGTTCAGCTCTTTGTAGCTCTTTATTGAGGTCTCCAGCTCATCTAATATGTGATCGAGAAAAGTCGCCTGATCCTCGTCACCTTGCTCACGGATGGCATTAACTAAGAAAGAGGTTGGACCTCTAACCGTGGAGAAATCAGCTTCTTCTTTCTCCATCACTCTATCTATTAAAGGCCCCAATGAATCAAAGAAGAACTTGGTAAATGACTTGATGACAAACTGATTGGTAGCCAAAGCACTAGGAGTAGCAGCTACTCCTGTTGACGTTGAAGCAGCAGGTCGTTCAGTTTCTTGTATTTGGGCGGAAGGCTCTTTGAATAAGGGAACTAAAGTGGAGCTGGTTGCTCCTCCCGGTTGTTCCTCTGCAAAATTAAATTTTGTCATTTTGACTATCATTTGCTACTATAAAAAAAAAGAGATCAAAAAGTTAAAGCAGATTTTACCATGGCTTAATTCGGCAACGGGCCTGTCATCTATTGGAATGGATTCCAGCCTAGCAGAAGTAGCTTCAGACATGACTGCCTGGCTACTGCCTGCCTCAGAGCCACATGACAAGTGACGACTGCTGCTAGCTATCGTCGTTGCAAGCATTATGTCCATGCATACTGGAAGAGCTGGAGAAGATCCGAGTTCTGTATGGATAAGAATAAAGATGTCAGCTATCAATCTATTAAAAGAAGATTGTTAATTTCATTCTATACCTTGGGGATCAACAGCAGGAGTTTCCTCCAAGGCCATTTCTTCGTCTGCTATCTTTTCTGGAGATGCTTGTACCTCAACATCCTTTTCAGGATCCAAGGTATCATCAGCAGCTTCGGAAGATATCTGCACCTCAACATCCTTTTCAGGATCCAAGGTGTCATCAGCAGCTTTAGAAGACACATGCTCTTCGTCAGGATCCTGTGTATCCTCAATATCCTATAAGGATGTACTATCCTCATTTTTATCTTCCTCCGGTGCCCCTCCACTGGCAGTTGCAGTGGTTTGATCAACATAATCCTGTGAGCCGAAGTCACAGTCATTTAAAGCTTCGATCATCAAACGATCCTCCTCCTCGCGGATTGCTCCCGGTGTGGCAGGAGGTTGAGTAGTCTCCATCACTGATAAAGGAGATCGTAAAGCTTCAAGTTCTATTTCTGCAATATCTTCTCTGGGCTCTACGGCCTCATTTCTCTGGTCAACCTCTTCCCTCTGCTCAATCTCCTCCCTCTGTTCTGGACTAGGAGTTTTATGCCCAGACTCAGAAACAGGAGTGGAAGATGGCATGGTGATTCCAGCTGCAGCATTCACCACTATCGAAGACAAGACTTGCCTTGGAGGAGAGACTGTTCTTTTTCTTCTTCTGTGGGCCAGCTTCTTCTTTCTATGCAGAGGCCTCTCAGGACTTTCTACAGTTATTACCTCGACCTGTTTCTGAACAGAGGTCGGTGTAGATGCTTCTTCCCGTTGGATTGTCTCGGCCAGCTGCCGAGATTGCGATCTAGTAGTAATCTTCTCTGAAAAATGTTCCAAGATCAATTTCTTCTTCGCAACTGGAGAAGAAGGTTCTTCTCTCCTTCACCTCTTCTCCTTGGCTGGAGATTTAATAACCTTCAAAGAAACTCTTAATGGTTGGTTGACTTCCTCAGGGAAGTTTGCTTCCCTGGAGGCTTCCAATGGATCATCCACTGGTTCGTGTTCTTCGTCATTATTTGGAGCTAATATATCAGTCGCTCCTTTCTTCAGACGATTTGCTGTTGTAAAACTATCAACAAGGTTATAGTTCTCAGCAAAAGTATTTGCAGCTGTATAAAACAATGAATATGTATAGAGCATTCTAGGGCCATTATTATCCTTGTTTGGCATCGAGAACATTGTCTTTGTGTCTTGAGCGTTGTAGTAGGCCCACGCTCTGGTACCATCGATCAGATACCCATTTCCTTGCAGGCAAGTGATAGCGTTGCCCATATAGAACTGGTCATAACCAAATTGACGAGCGAAGCGACTCGGCAAATATGGTTCAAGATAGCACTCCTCTTCAAATCTGTACACTAAGTGCGATGGTCTGATCGTCTTCAGCCATTCAAAAGCTGATCGATCTATTGGTTGCCTCCCAAGGTCAACCAGATTTGGTGCCATAAATTCATAACCAATTGGAGGAGGAGAGCAATAAAAATTCCATCCTTTGCCAAGGTTCAGAGTACACCTGCAGTCTTTCAGACTAGTATATATCCACTTGCCCTGTGAGAATCTGTGCAGAAAACTGCCACCAACTGCTCCCATGGCAGGGTTCATCAATGTCGGATGGTGTAGGAGCAACCATCCGAATAAGTAGGTGTAAGGTAACTCCAGTCTAGGGAAGTTCCCCTTATCACCCTTACACTTGAGCATGGAATCAACATACAGACGAAGACCTGCATTTATTCTACAAGTCATCGCTGATAGTAAATCCATCCGGTAGCCGAAGATTAACCGGACGGCAGTAAAAAGAACACCGCGGTGGAAACGGTCTACATCGCTTGCTCCAGGCACGACGAATCGACGGAGCCAGTATGTCAAAAATCCTGCCAGCTGAGCTTCTTTAGACATGGACTTGTAGCCCATTCTTATAAAGCTTTCAACATAGTCTCCAGCCTTGAGTGGAGGGTACTGATGTTCATCAGTAACCTTGATATCCATTCTCTTATTTTCTTCCATCAGACGGATTACTTCGCTGTTGCTAAGGGGTTGAAAGAAATCTGGGTTGCATGAATCATGATCTTTGGTCTTTTTCTCAATAATATGGTTAAGAAAAAGATAAGTCAACCATTTTGATGAATGGCATGTGCCAGAGGAGCCGCTTTTATAGTATAGAGAGCATATGTTATAATGGCACAGTAGTTCGTCAAAGACTGCTACCATCTTTGAATTTTCTCGACGGAGTCTATCTAACTCGTCGTTGGTTGGGACGTACTCCTTGTAAGGAAAATCTTCCATTGGTAAACACGAGATGTACTTCATCTCGTGGAGGGCCAATCCCATCTCCTCGCAGGGCGTCATAAACGTCCCTGTTCTGTAGTTATATCTCTCTGCCAGAGCCAAAAACAGATGAGGATTTGGGAGGAATCCATATACGGTAGCATGTACCGCATTATAAAGCTCGATCTCTTTGAGTTTGTCTTCAAACTGGATTAATATCCAGTTGGCAATACAGCTCCATCTCTTGATGTCTGGGTTCACCAGACCGGTCAGCCGGATGTCTTGATCCGGATATCTACCCTCCGACTTTGCATACTCGTTAGCAAAAATCGGTGTCCTTACCGGCAGCAACAAAGACGAGTTCTCAGGGGGGATACAACCTGGCTTCAACCCTCTTAGTAAAGTGCTGTATCGTTCAGAAGAACTATAGAACATGTCTCTATTGTTCGGACCTTTCTTGACACAGATTTTTCCTGTCCGTGCATGTTGAAGGGGAGTAATGTCCCAGTCCATCCTCCTAGGATGGCTTGCATGAGCATATCGTGCTAGAGGAAGGCATCTAGCTATGTCTGGTAACTGGATCAGTTTCTCCTTCCTTTGGAAAGTTCTCGACTCAACTCGGGGTCTTGGTTGAGAACTTTTATCAATGGCTTCGCCGAATAGGGACATAGGTTTCTTGTGAGTGATGGCATCAGCAGATTGCAAAGGCTGTCCATTTATCAGACTTAGCAAAGTTTCATTATCCTGAGTTATCACGATAGCTTGGCGAGAGGATGGAAGGGCATATTGTGGGAAGAGTACATGGGATAAGTCTTCTTTGAATTCTGGCTCAGCTAAAGTTCCTGTGAAGATTACATAATTCGGGTTCTCTCTGGTATCAACTGCATCAAACAGAAAAATCAAAATTTAGTACAAGTCAAATCAGAGATTCTGCCATCAGATTGCGCTGACAAAGCTTGCGCAAGTATCAGATTGCGCTGACAAAGCTGGCGCAAAATAACAGTTTGCGCTGATAATCTTGCACAAAACAGCCGATTGCGCTGACTTTTACCAGCACAATTCAACCAATTGTGCGAGAAGATATTCTTCATAAAAATGAAGAATATTGGGTTCGTGCAACCTAAGCCCTAAAAAGGGTGGCGCAGTATGACCGAATCTCTAAAAAGAGATAGGGTTCAAGGTTCAGTTATGTCGAAAAACCCTAAAAAGGATTTTCGATCGGGTTATCTACCTCGCACAACAGGGTGCGCAGCTTCGTGACGGGAAGGACGTGGCGCAACCCGAGTTGAAGACTCGACGGGGGGCCTTGCCCTTGTCGGCGGCGGAGGAGCGCTTGGGAGCCATGAAAGGTCGACGGAGAAGAAAGGAGGAATAGGCTCGGGATTTTTCTCTCTTAAACACAATAAAAACAAGTAAAGAATAACATGAAGAATGAAGGGAACTATTTATAGTTTTTCGAGAGCAACGACCGCCTCAGATTGCGCCAAAAAAGCAGGGTCTGATTCATCCGATTGCACAGACAGCTCAACATATGCGCAACTTGATTTAAAATTCAAAATTCAAAGTATTTCGAAACTTTGAATAAATTCAACTTTCGAAAACTTTGAAGGGGGTCTTGTAGGTCCTAAAAATCAAGTTGCACTCATCAACAAAGTCATGAAAATTAAGAAATACATCTTTCAAATGAACTGCGCAGAAGTCAGATTGCGCACCATCCAGATTGCGCAGACTGGTCTGTGCACACTCTCAAGTGCGCAAGCTGACGTGGCAAATATCATCATTATCTGACAGAATCAGATCTTCTGACAACTGACAGCACGGAGAACGAGGAAACTGTTCGTATATTGTGCAGCACGGCGCTCGAGGACAGCTGTACATGCAGCGCAATCGGCCAGGCACTCTATTGCGTAGTCCAATCGCACGCAATCTGAAGTCAGCGCAATTCAGGTGGCGCACTTCATCATGATAACTGACAAATGTACACGTGGCATTCATGCCATCAATAGCTCACTACGTGGCAACCGTCTGCACACGATCATGCACAATTCAATCAAAAGATGCCATGTGTCCAAGACAGTTGGCCCACGATCTAACAACTGCCAGCGCAGTCTGATGCTGCGCAAGCCAGTCCATGCGCAATCCAACTTGCGCCATTCAGAATAACTAAAAGTTAGTTATTTCCAGAACTCTATAAATAGAGTTTTAAGTCTTCATTCAAGGGGATCAGACATAAAGTTCAGAAATATCAGAGAGTTCAGGAGTTCTTGCCCAAGTGTTGCTGCATTCTTCCGAGGCTTTTTGCCTTCAACTTCAACTTCCGAGGCTATCATCTTCAAAGTTCACATCGTCCAAGGGATAAAGCAATCGTAATCTAGATTGGATTCCTACAGTTGTACTTTCCCAGAATTCTTGTAATCTTCTTTACAAAGTTTGTTGAAATAAAGTTCATACTTTTGTTTTTGCAAACAAGGATGGGGGTAGTCGGGGCTGGCTGGAGGGGGTTGGGCGCTGGCTGGGTCTGTGGTGGCAGAGGAATAGTTTTATATTTAGAACATGAATATTTTTATTCGATTTTTTCAAGATATCAAGTTGTACCATTTTTTAAAAAATATTAAGTTGAAAAACTAAAATAGTTAAAGGTATCCGGTTACAATTAAACCCTTTATTTATTAGGACAAGGAAAGAAAGATTCACGTGGACAAGGAAAGATATGGTTAGAGTGAGGCATATCCTCTCAAAAGGTTGCAGGTTCGAGCTACGGAAGAAGCACATTTAATTTCATGTGGAAGAATAAATATGAGTGTGGACCGGATGCGATGATATACAAGTGCTGGTGTGGGCCACCTATATATATATATATATATATATATATATATAAATATATATATATAAATAAATAAATAAATAAATAAATAAATAAATATATATATATATATATATATATATATATATATATATTTTTAAATATATATATATAAAAAAAAATTGAGAAGCTCTGCGCGAATATATATATATATATATAAAAATATATATATATATATATATATATATATATATATATATATATATATATATATATATATATATATATATATATATATATATATATGGCGCTCGTAGCGCGAGTGGCATGAGGGGGGGGGGGGGGGGGGGGGGGCTCTCGGCGGGGAGACCTGGGATTGAGCCCCCCCTCCCGCATCAACCCGGCTGGGTGGCAGTGGCCACGGGGTTGATGGGGATGCGCGGACACCCAAAAATTTATATATATATATATATATATATATATATATATATATATATATATATATATATATATATATATATATATATATATATATATATATATATATAAAAGAGCAATATTTATATATATAAGAGCAATATTTATATATATATAAGAGCAATATTTATTTCAATATGGATTGTCCAGAAAAAGATAAATGGTCATAAATGCTAAGGATAGAGCGAGGTCAGTTTGCGGTGAGGTACCTCGGACTCCCACACTCGATCAACTATGCTCGTTACACTGACTGTCAGGGGTTGATACAACATGTGCAAACTAAATTAGAGGGATGGCAGTCCCAACTTTTGTCGTTTGGAGGTCGTATTGAGCTCATCCGATCTGTGATCCTTGTCATAGCCAGTTGTTGGATGCAGGCTATTTATGTACCTGATAGGCTCATTCAAAAAATTGAGAAGCTCTGCGCGAATTTTCTTTGGAGAGGGGGCGTGCATACTATTGGCTGGGAGGAACTGGCTCATCCAGTAGAGGAGGGAGGAGTTGGTATTCGATCGCTACGGACTCTTCGCGACGTAGCACTATATAAACTGGCTTGGCGACTAATCGATGGTAACTCCTTATGGGCACAATGGACCAAAAATAGGTATCAAAAGAAGAAGAATTTCTGAGTGCAAGCCATAGATAATAATTATTCAGTTACGTACAAGAATATTCTCCGGCTCCGACCGATCTTGAAGAGCAGAGTTACAAGGGTTATAAGAGATGGCACTAACACTAACCTTTGGTTTGATCCTTGGCTGAATCATATTAGCATGGTGGAGTGTGAAGGATGGCCAGTGTTCGAAATCAGTGGGTGGGATGAGCCTCTCTCAGTTTTGATTCAGGATGGGCAATGGAGAGCGGGCAACCGGCCGATTCGACAGTGGTACAGAGCAGATATTGAGGCCCTTATAATAACCGAAGAAGGAGAGGCAGATAGATGGAAGTGGGCGGGGATCCCAGACGGCAACTTCTCCTACAAGGAAGTATATGAGCTGACGCGGAGGCGAGGACCACGGGTCACGTAGGCGGAGGTAGTTTGGAAGTCGGGAGCAGCCATGAAGATGAAGCTCTGTGTATACAAAGCAGTCCGTAATAGACTGCTAACTAGAGAGCGCTTGAGTCGAATAGGGATAGATATACCTAGCTTGGGATGTGTTCTTTGCGGCGGAGGAGTCGAATCTAGAGACCACTTATTCTTCATATGCACCTACTCCAGCCAAGTGTGGCGGCATTGTTGGTTGAAGATTGGTCTCAGAGGGACGCCTAAACTGGATCTAAATGAGATTGTGGAGGTGATTATGCATTCGAAGACTAGCGGGGTTGACGCGTTTAACAGTGCAAGAATTCGTCTTCTATCTGCTGTCTGGCACGTATGGCGAGAGAGGAACAGGTGTATATTCGAAGGTGTTGGAACAACGATAACCGGAGTAATCAACAACCTGGAATCAGACGTTGGAATCATGAGCAGAGTAGCGAGATAACTAGAGAACTTTGGAGCTTCAAAGTCATTTGTAAAGATGTAGTAAGATCTCCTGTAACAAACTAGTTTTAACAATCAATGAAGTACCCTTTTCTTCAATATATATATATATATATACATATATATATATATATATATATATATATATATTTGAAAATAGGTAATTGTGTCGAACGCTCCCACCGGGAATCGATATCCTGACCACTTGGGCTGCATGTCTCACCACTACCACAATATATATATATGCAAATGACCTCTAGCCTAGTGGTTAAGAGAGATACATGCGGTCCAAATGGTCGGGAGTTCGAGTCCCAGTGGATGCGAGTTCACCACAATTACCGATTGCTTCAAAAAAATAGTTTTTAAATTATATTTTAATAATATTAGAAATAAAAAAATTATTTTATATGCAGCACGTGATTTTACTAGTTATTATATTATATTCTTACAAAACGAGTACATTGGATTGCTTCAAAAAAATATTTTTTAAATTATATTTTAATAATATTAGAAATGAAGAAAAATAATTTTATATGCAGAACGTGATTTTACTAGTTATTATATTATATTCTTACAAAACGAGTACATTGGTTCTTGGTTGGCTAAAATTGAATTTTATCCAACGGTATATATATTTTTTAATTTGCCTTAAAATGCAAGAAGATTCAATAGTCCTTGTTAATTATAGTCCTGTCGTATACTTTAAAAAATAGTTATAAGACATTGCCATTTTATTTGTGAGTGTTTCTACACAGACCACGACACATAGAAAGTCGACGGGTAAATCATGGGTCACGACCTTCTATTGGTTGGATCTGTGTGTATGACATAGGTGATGCTCGTGTTTGGTGGAAACAAACAGACTAATGGAGAGCCGACACGTGTTGTCGATTCAGGCGTCAATTCTTCCGGTCGATTTGTTTAGAGCTTTCTTTTTATTTATTAGTCACCTTCACGTGCATTGCACACGTATAAAAAAAATCAATAACAATATTAATAAAATATGTAAAAATTTAAATTATATTAGAATATTTTAAATATATTTTAATATGATTTGTTATGATTTTTTAATTATGGATATGTGTTTAATTAGATAATATTATGTAGTTAGTTTAAACATAATTTTTGTCGTAAGGCAAAAGTTCAAACACACGGAGACGAAGCTTTCTCGTATATTATCAACCACACAAGTCCATCTTACAAGCTATCCCAACCTCTCTTTATATAGGGAGAGAGGTTGGGGGTTATGAAGAAATGAAGGGCCAAAGGTCATGTAGGTTACAAGGAGATGAAAGGTGAAAAGCCATATGAGTTACAACACTCCCCCTTGGCTCTCCAAAAATTCTGCTTGTAAATATCTCTGAGTTTCTTCATCTGTCTGTAGCTTGCATCTTCAAGTTTGACCATCTACTTGTGCCTCGTCAAAACCTTGCCAAAGAAAACCCAGTGGGAAAAAAAACTTTGGTCGAAGGACAAAAGAGTACACACAGGTCAGTGTGATGGGGGTAAACTTAACCATTGCAAAGGTGCTTCGTCAAAACCTTGTCAGGAAAAATCCAGTGGGAAAAACCGCCGATCGAAGGACAAAAGAGTACACGATGGTTTAGAAGTATACACTGGATACTCCCCCTGATCACAATAGTCCTCAGTGAATAAGAGATTTGGAATGTGTCTCGTTAAAAACCTTGCCAAGGAAAACCCAATGGGAAAAAACTTGGTCTAAGGGAAAAAGAGTACACAAGCATACATCAGGATGCTCCCCTTTTCACTCGTACTCGACAGGGCGCGGGATATATGCACAACATGGCATTTGGAGGCGCTCGTTGGGGCGCTCCCCCTCACATGCACACAACAGGGTGCGGGAAACATGTTTCACTTAGGCTAGCTCTGAAAGCTTCCTACATCCAATCGCTCTGACATGTTTCTGGAACGAGTATTTTAGCAGTGACTTGGTGAACAAGTCTGCACAGTTATTCTCCGATCCAATGTGTTGCACTTCAATCTTCTGAAGCGCTTGTTGTTCATGTGTAAAGAACAACTTGGGCGATATGTGCTTGGTAGCATCCCCTTTGATGTAACCATGATTCGCTTGATCAATAACAGCAGTATTGTCCTCATAGACGACAACAGGTTCATCTGGGTCATATGGAAGATCACATGTACTTCGAATATGGCCAATAACAGCTCGAAGCCATACACACTCTCTAGTCGCCTCATAAAGCGCGAGTAGCTCAGAGTGGTTCGTTGAAGTAGCCACTAAGGTCTGTTTGCGAGACCTCCAAGAAATTGCCGTGTTCCCAATGGTAAAGACATAACCAGATTGGGAACGCCCCTTGTGCGGATCAAATAAGTATCCCGCATCGGCGTAGCCAACAAAGGTCGCGTTGCTTCGAGTGCCAAGAGCGTTGGACTCACTCAAAACCGCGTAGGGATAGAACAAGCCCAAGTCCGTAGTACCCTTAAGGTAGCGAAAAATATCTTTTATGCCATTCTAATGGCGGCATGTTGGCACGGTGCTGTGTCGAGCTAGACAATTCACAGCAAACGAGATGTCCGATCTAGTACATTGGGCCAAGTACAATAAAGCGCTTATTGCACCCAGTTAAGATCACTCAGGACTCAATATCTCTTCGTCGTCCTCCTTTGGACGGAATGGGTCCTTAGTAATGTCTAGAGAGCGGACGATCATGGGAGTAGCGGACGGCTTAACATCAAAATGACTAAAGCGTCTCAACACCTTTTGGGTGTAGTTCGCTTGATGGACAAGAATTCCATCTTTACGGTGCTCGATCTGCAGGCCAAGGCAAAACCGTGTCTTCCCAAGATCCTTCATCTCGAATTCCCTCTTCAGGATATCAGCAGTTTCTGACAAGTCTTTTTCGGTTCCTATGAGATTCATGTCATCTACATAGACCGCGATGATTGCGTATCCTGAAGTGGATTTCTTTATGAACACGCATGGGCAAAGTTCGTTATTAACGTATCCCAAACCGATCAAGTATTCGCTTAGGCGGTTATACCACATTCGCCCGGATTGTTTCAATCCATATAGCGAACGCCTCAGTCTAATCGAGAACGCGTTCCATGGTCGGGAACTACTTGATTCAGGCATCTTTAGTCCTTCAGGGACTCTCATGTATATCTCTGTGTCCAGATCCCCGTAGAGATAGGCTGTGACCACATCCATGAGCTGCATATTCAGTTTTTCGGAAACTACTAAACTGATTAAGTAGCGGAACGTTATGACGTCCATTACGTGAGAATACGTCTCCTCGTAATCAATTCCGGGGTGTTGTGAGAAGCCTTGCGCCACAAGGCAAGCCTTGTATCACACAATCTCATTTCTCTCATTACGCTTCCTTAGGAAAACCTATTTGTGACCAACTGGTTTAACATTGGGTGGTGTTGGAGCAACAGGTCCAAACACACTTCTTTTCGCTAAGGAGTCTAGTTCAGCCTGGATTGCTTGTTCCCATTGTGACCAGTCCGTTCGTCGTTGACACTCGACAATACTACGAGGTTCCATGTCATCATTGTTCATAATGTCAGTGGCCACTGAGTATATGAACACATCATCGATGACAGTTTCATTTCGCTTCAAAATATCGTCTAAGCTAGCATACTCGACGGATATTTCGAGGTTATCGACATGATTAGGAATAGGCGTTTCATCTGGAACGCGCTCTTCTAATACATCGCCGTGATCTTTAATGATCTCATGTGGCAAAACGTTTTTAACAAGATTTCTCCGCTTTCGGGGCAGAACATCTTTGGAACCAACCGGTCTTCCCTTCTTCTTGGGAATAGCGGCGGACTGGACAGCCGATGGCAGCGTCCTTTGCTCGGCGGGTTCGACCGGAGCAACATATTTCACAGGAACATGGCGTCTCTCAGGGACGTCTATCCTTGCAGGCACATTTGCAGCAGGTATAATTGATCTCGTGACTTTTGCTAGGTCGCTAAATGCGTCTGGCATTTGATTTGCAATATCTTGCAAACCTAGAATCCTCTGCACTTTCTTATCACTATGTGCAGAGGGGGGATCATGATGAGCAACAGCGAGCACATGCCACGCTAATTCATGTCGTTCCTCATCAACGTTAGCGTGCATTTCTTCCCCTAACGACAGGAAGATTGCCTCATCAAAGTCACAATCCGCATGTCTCGCGGTAAAGAGATCGCCTGTCAAGGGCTCTAAATAGCGAATGATGGACGGGGAGTTATAACCGACATATATTCCCCGTCGCTTCTGAGGTCCAAATTTTGAACGCCTTATCGGCTCAATTGGAACATTGACTAGGCACCCAAACACGCGTAAATGTGAGATGTCAGGCTCACATCCAGTAACCAGCTGGTACGAAGAAAGTGGTTGGGCGGCCATGGGCCTCAGACGGACCAAATTTGCAGCGTGCAAAATTGCATAGCCCCATGCAGATAGTGGGAGTTTGGTGCGCATAACCAAGGTTCGCGCTATCACTTGCAGTCGCTTTATAAAAGCTTCTGCTAGGCCATTTTGGGTATGAACATACGCAACAGGATGTTCAAGATTTATTCCCATAGTCATGCAATAGTCATCGAAAGTCTTCGATGTAAACTCCGCGGCATTATCAAGTCTAATAGACTTTATCGGATAATCCGGATGGTGAGCCCTTAACTTAATGATCTGGATGAGGAGTTTAGGAAACGCTGCATTTCGGGTGGACAACAATACTACGTGTGACCATCTAGTCGATGCATCAACCAAAACCATGAAGTATTTAAATGGTCCGCATGTTGGTTGGATTGGTCCACAAATATCTCCATGAATTCTCTCAAGGAATTGGGAAACCAATATCGTAGGTTTTCGCATGGAGTGGCTTGAGATTCGTCTTTCCAATCGAGCAAGCTTGGCATAGGCTTTTCGGATTTATAAACAAAATCTTTCCTCCAAGAGGATGCCCATGTGATGCATTCATAGTGCGAAGCATCGTATTTTGACCCGGATGACCCAGCCGTCATGCCATAGCATAAAAGTCCTCTCATCAACTGGCGCTCGGCGAATGATGAGATTATTCTCGATGTGTTGTATCGTAGTGAGATACAAACCACTTGAAAGACATTTCAACTTCTCCAAGATACGCTTTTGGCCGTACTGAGTGGAGGTAATGAAAAGATACTCGAAGCCATGTTCTCGAGCAGTTTCAACATAAAATCCGTTTCTCGAATATCCTTAAAACTCAGTAAGGTACGACTGGACCTTAGAGAATATAAGGCCTCTGATACTTCAACGAGAGTACCATTGGACAACGAAAACGGGCTTTGCCAAAACCTTGAACAAGGGTTGAGGGTCCCGAAATAGTTGTCACTGAGGTTACTTTAGGCGTATAGGAGATGAAGTATGATTTATCTCTCAAGATAGTGTGAGTCGTTCCACTATCAACCAGACAATCCACTGCCCCGTGGTCCATGCCTATAAGTAAAAAAATTAAAGTTTGTCACACGTTTGAGGAAATTGCTCGAAATAGAACTTTAATTTTCGAGAAAACAGAAAATACAAACCACCAAAAGTTTCATGACTTAAATCAAATATAGAGAGAAAATGGAGATTCATTCTTCCATTTTTGCTACAAAATCGGGGGTCTCAAGATTTAGATTTTCGCACTCGTTGACCAGATTTGCTTCGGCCCGGCGCCCCTTGTGATAGTTATTAACTTCTTGGGGGGTCGCCCTGCAAGTCCGTTGCATATGACCATAAGCACCACATTTGTAGCAGAGAGTAGGCGCTTGGCCTTCCACTCTCGCTTTCGGACGACTGGCCCGTTGGTTCTTACTTGAGACTGCCTAGGAGTCAAAGGTCCTTGGTTCTGTTAGAACCTTGCTTTGGGTGGCGAGACTTAACTCGCCTCTGTTCCTTGGCTGGGACGACTGGCCCTTGTCTCATTTCTACCGTGGATTTGGTCCACGGAGAGCGTTTGCATCAGGCATTGGAATTGCCTTTGTTCCAGCAAGACGAGAATTGTTGTTCTCATTAAAATGAGACTGTTCTTCTCGTCTAGTAAAAGCTGGGTGATGAGCTCGGGAAACTTGGTGAACTTAGGCTGACGGTATTGCTTTTGGAGCAAGTTGTCAGAAGAAAATGTGGTGTATGTTTTCTCCAATAGATCCACTGTCGGTTAATATCTCACTGCAGTATTGGAGAAGTGATCGAATCCTGCAGACTTCATGTTGTAATCAGTTACACTCTTGAAGTCTTGGAAGCGCAGGTTCAACCGTCATGGCGTGCTTCAGGTAGCCATATGGTCTTCTGGTGGTCGAAGCGCTCTTTTCAGAGAGTCCCATAGCGCCTTCGGAGAGGAGATTTCAATGTACTCTCGACTCATGGCGTCAGATAAATGCCTGCGGAATAGAATCATCGCTTTGGCGTTCATTGAGCGAGTGACTTCCACTTCACGCTCTTCCTCGTTATAGATGACGTCCAAGAGGCCCTGCGCATCTAGATGGTTCTGGATGTCTTGCGTCCAGTCCAAGTAGTTCTTGCCGAGGCTTCGAGGATGGGAAGATCAATCTTGATCGACATTTTTCTACAACAGACGAAAAAATCTTGATCAGTCAACATATAAAACGACAGTTTTATATGGATTTGGTTTGTATAAGCAACAACAACAATCGTAAAAAAACAACGGTTTTGAAAAAACGATTTTTGTTTAAAGATTATCTTTATCGATCGACGGGCCATATAGAAGGTCAATAAGTTTCTTGCAAAAATGCATAATTATAAATACAATTTGAGCAAAAATAATATTCGGTCAATCCCTTTCAGTACTCTACGTGAATATGACCAGACGGGAAAAGAGGAGGAGGGTCACCAGGGACCCTTAAGAACCAAGTCTCAAGTTCTTTCTGACATCATACCCAAATAGGTGAGCCTATTCGGAGAGACTTCGTAATTTTTTTTTCAAATGTAAGAATAATAAAATTTTTCAAGAAATTCACGCTATTTTGCGAACTGTGCAAATAGTGACAATTTAGTGCGTGCTCAAAATGAGCGTTGCCTTTGAAAAATTATTAACAAAAAAGTTATTTTTGGGAGGCCCAAATTTGGCGGTGCCAGAATTTGTTTATGTAGCCAAGACAATTTTCAATTTTCACGCCATTACGCTAAAAAAAACGTACAACATAAGTAGGCAACAACACACAAAGAATTGGTGCCTAAGCAAGCGGCACAAAAAAAATATCAACTATTTTTGCGACGTCTAATGAAGCGACGCCAAAAAAATAGCGAGAAAAAATACATTTTTCTGCCATCTGTTACAATAATTCACTGGTAACAGAAAAATTGCTACTGAGGCTCGGCAGGGCGCATGGCACTGAGGTGCTCGCCGGGGCTCTCCAAATCCATCATTACCAAAAAAAAGTTAGCATTAAATTCTCGTCAATCATGAAAAAAAAATTATTTTTTCAGAAAAAACTAACAAATATTTTGTTGGGATAAGTACTATTTAAACAAATTTTTTTTTCTTCTGAAATTGGCAGTTTAAAAAATTACAGAAAAAATGTCTTTTACCAAAATATACAGCAGACTATTTGATAACACGCCAAAGTATAAAAAAATTTTGAACAAATATTGTGTTTACCAAAGTATATTTTCGTAAAAAATTTCTGTAACAAAATATTTGCTGTAACAAAATATTTATAAAAGAAATTTCTCGTATATATATTTCAAAAAAAAAAATTCTGAGTATATATTACGAAAGCTTCTACTTATGATCTGCTACATCTCTCAAGAAATCTTCTTCTTAAGAG